>VBVR01001649.1:0-28329 GCA_011638315.1 Tetramorium parvispinum | reverse complement strand
GCTTATATCTTGTTAAATCGTTTTGGTTTGGAGCACAAAACAGAACTGTTTAGAGAACAAAACTGTTTTGTTCGCTAAACCAAAACGATTTAACAAGATATAAGCAAATAACATATTTGTTTATAGCGACTGAACAATTTTCTTGGGTATATATCAACAAAACTTTCGGTTCATAATGCAAAACATTTTTCTCAGTGTACTTTGTTTTGTTTTTTCGTGATATATAAATATATTATGAGAGTTCGTTGGAATTCACTAGTTCTTTATTTGACAATCACAGGGAGTGCAAGTTTTGCGGGATCATGCATTTAAAATTAATCTTGTCATCGGTAAAAGTATTTTTTACGCGTCGCCGGGCATTGCAATTCGTTCGACCGGAAACGAATGTGTTTTCGTCACTGTCGCGCACGTCGCGTCAATGAATTGTTTCAGATAAAGCGATAAAGCTTTAGCGAACGTAATTTGAGCGAATTGTTCGATTAATCAATACAGTGTGAAATTTTTGAAATGATAAGAAAAATGTGATTCGATATACTGTGGAATGTGATGAAGGACAAAGATTATTTTGCCGCATGGTATTCTCAAACTGGCTGGCATGCACCGCAAAGGCGGAAAGTTGATTCGCCGATAAAAAGTCCTATCTAAAGTTTGTCGGCGAATGAAAAAATATTTCGCGCCAAAGTATAAAATCAAAAACAAGGCACTGTAAAAATTTCAAGAATTCCAGAATTTATGTATTTTCTGTTTCACTCATCGACATCGCATTCTTTTTTTCATTTTTATCAACTTAGTATGTAAAAAACCAATTGCTATTTTAGCACTTTTTCGTTCAATACTAAACAAGATTGTGTATTTCTTAAAAATTGTATACTTAAATATTTAAAAACATGCAATTTTGAATAATGACATATTATGTAAAAAACTACAAATTGATTTATGACTCACTTTGACGGCCATCTCGCAGAATTTCCATAATGTTACTACATACCTGCAACAAAAATAGCAGTGATTAGCATAAGCGTTTCATATATCAAATAATTTTTTAAAAAGAGGTTTTTGCAATAATGAAACAATTACGACGGTGCGATCACAATAAGATTTCTCGAACAGATAAATCTGATATGATATTGCGCTAAACAATGTTGCCTATCCGAAAAGTCCTTAGGTGATCTACGCGAGGCGTGAGAGGATCGAGATCCTTGTCGGACAAACATCTTGACGGGTCGTAAAGATCTACGTTATACCGCGGATCCACCTCCAGCTGAGTTGGGCACGATCCACGTTGTCGGACAATGTATGCGCATTGTGCATGCACCGACATCAATCATCGACGGCATACCGGCGCACAGGTGTCACGCGACACGTCTAATGTCCATTCAAATTTTTTCGTGTCGTTATCGATGACGAAAAAAAGCGAGTTTACATTACGCCAACTATTTGTGCGTTACGATTAATCTTGGACATTCGCTAGACCGCATAAAACTACATAAAAGTATGTTTTATTTGACACGCTATCCTTTATGTTTCTCGAATAGTAAAAAGATACGTACAATATCAGAGGCGACAGAAATGAATTATTCTAGTCACAACTCAACCCGAAGATTGTTTTATGTAATAATAACAATTTAGCGCGCGAGCTTTCACTTTCATTCCCCGAGCGTCTGTACTACACGGCCCTTCGGAGCGATAATTCATTCAATCTTACTGTCTACCCATCCACAAGTGATATAGCACGATCTCGTCGATGGTCGATCAGCAGCGTGCCGCGCCGCGGCGAGAGACACTTCGGCTGTCGATGACGTGACAAAAACGACGCTGCGCCGAGGTGCGCGTGTTCTCGAAATTTAAAAGAGTGTCCGACCCCCGCGGCGCGTTCAACGACGTCGGACGCTCCGCCGCATCGCGGTGTCAGTCCGTAAGTAATGACAATACGATGACTGGACGGCCGCTAAACACCTGCATTCACCACCTTATCTCGCGGATCCCGCTGTTAGGACAGGTTTTCGCTATCGTTAGCCTCTTCCCCGCGCGGCGTCGATAGCTCTCGCACGCTTTGGGTGGTCCCACCGCCGATAATCTTGACGCGACTCTTGACGCCTCCCGCACGTCGTTTTCCATCACCGCGAACGAGCCCGTGATCGTGACTTCGCCTCCGACTCCGAGCACCGTCGCCGTTCCGCGTGCACGGCTCTTAAATGGCCTGCCACTCGATAGCGTGTCATTTCCGAAAACTTCCCCCGGGCGGCGTGCCTGGATACCTGCGAATCCGAGATTTCTTTCTCGTGCACGCGCGCGGACCGTTTTCCATCAAGGCGCCGTTTCGTGACAAGTCCGCAACGTCCGGCGGAACGAGTGTAGTGGCGAACGAGCGGCGTAGCTCGGAGTAAAACGAGAAAGAGAGAGAGAGAGAGAGGGGCCCGTAGAGCCGGGATTGACGTAACTTCCCGAGGCTCGTTGAATATTTATCGCCGCTCGCCTTGTTTGTACGCCGTTCTGCCTCGCTTGAATTTAAATGCCTTTCGTATCTCCGCTCCGTGTACGTTTTCCTCCTCGCGAGCAGCGATTCTTTCTCGCCTCGCGGGATTATTTATAGAAAGGTGACGGGGAGTGCGCGACGGTCTCGTTGCTTCTCTCGTGCACGGCAAAAAGCCGCGAAACGAGCGGCTCGCGCGAACACGAGCGGGACGCGCGCGCGTATCCGCAAAGTCATCGCGTTCGTCGACGCGATCTTCTATATATAGAAGACAAGTGCTCGCTGCCCCCGATATGTACCTTTCGAATCGATTCCTTCTATGAATCTCACATTCTAACAATATATCGTTTATAATATCGGACACAAATATATATAATCCAATAATCAACTGACGAAATATTTGCTCTACTTAACGTACAAGTAAATTCGCCTGCGACCACGTGTAAAATAACTCGGTCGGAATATTCTGCAAGCTGACTATTATCAGACTCGCGAGACCGATCCTTTCATTCACCGCGTGATTGACATTAATTACCGGAACACAATCGGCGGTTTATCTGATCCCAACTTGATTCCCGATGGCGAGATATACCGCGCGCCAAGTCGGCCAGGACGCGTGAAGCAAGATAGGGTCGGAAGACGCTCAAAGGGAAAACCCTTCGCCGCGGCGGTCATCACCGCGAGGCGAGCAGAGCACGGCCGGCCGGGCCGCGGAACCTCGTCGAAGACGTCGGGAGAATCCGTGGCGAAGAGAGCGGGAGAGCACATACACGCAACGGAGTTTCTTCTCCCGCGGGAAGGCGTGGTCGGTAGACGCGCGACGTCCATTTGTCTCGGGCGCCTCCCGCACCAGGAACGCCCTCGCATCCCACGGGCATCGATCACGTCTTCCTCTTACCGGGCGCATCGCGCCGCGCCTCTACCTCTCTCTCTCTTTCTCCCTCTATCTCTGTCTATCTCTATCCCTGTCTCTCTCGTCCTTTCTCTCTGTACACTTTACACGCGCGTACTCGCCTACACGTACACCCCCGCACGACGACGACGCGCGCGAGCCACCCCTCGCCCGATTCCTCCTTCCTCCCGATGGCACCGGCGTTGCCAACTTTTCAAAATGGAATTCTGGCACAACAGGAGCAAAATTATAATATTTCAGGGGATGCATTACGGGGGACGTCGAAAAACGAGGCGACGCGAAATGTTCGAATTCGAAACTTGCGACGATGTTGATGCGCGCGAAGTACGATACTCGATTACACACATGACACACACGCGCGTTCATCCCTATAAACATTAAATAGTTTGTCCGGAGAAGTGGATTTATCTGATTCCGTTGTAAGTGGGTATTAGTCTGAGAGCTATCGCTGTACTATCAAAAACCTCTTCGGACACTTCGCCAACTAGGTCGCTTTTGTTCCGCTCGCGGCCGATCGCGCTCGGATTTTCCCCCGCGCTCTCATCATCAAAGTCTCTCTCTTTCAAAAATCCGGTTTCTCAGCCAGTAATAAAGTTATCCCGGTATAATAATACGCGCACCGTACCTCGGTGAGGACGTATAGAAAGTTATGGGTTCATACAATGTGATTAAAAAACTTAACGGCGCACCGTTCCGGTCGATCACGACCGCGAGATCTCGATTGACCGGAACGGCGAGTTATTAAATGATCCTTTTGCATTGCCGCGATTCATAAGGAACGCGAGCTTTTATCGAGGAATTTAAATTTTCTTTTAAATATAAATATTAATGAAACAATATGATACAGTTACATATTAAGTAATTAACGCGTCTCATTTAAAATTCATGAATCAGAGAGAAAGATTATCTGACGTTATATGTTTCCTGTGCTACATTTATAACAGCGATAAAAATAAAGAGCGATTTCTTTAATCTCTTCAGAGATACTTTTTATAAATTCTAATATTGTTGAAAAAAAAAGAAATGGTATTTACTACAGTAATTTTAAATTCCTTTTATTCTTATTCAATTCCTATTTAAATCGAATAAAGTATAATTAAATTTCTTCTAATTCTAAAAGTTCGTTTCTGAAGAGATTGAAGGCGCAAGTATCTATATAAAATCGTTTTTTACTGCTCCGCCGTAGATTATCGGATTGTCATTAGCGCGCAATAAGCTAATTGTCTTTTACAACCGGATTGCTCCAAGTTTTGTCCTTTTGTTATTCTGTTTCAGCCGGTAAGTGTGCACGATGCTCCCTTCGGCGAGGCGAACGATCGTCAAGCATTGATCACTGAATGGCTGTCTGGTTACGCGCATGGCAACTTCCAAGTAAGCACTATCAGCTATCGTTATTGCAGGTACACATTACGCCGTAAGAAATTCGAGAGAGAGAGAGCAGTCGGGTTCTGATGATTTTCTAAGGCCGTTAATTCGTTGGCGGCGCGAACATCTCTCATTTCGCGTGCGATAGCAGTGTGCGCGGTTTTCAATCTCGCGCACCTAACAGTTTCGATCTCGTAATTTTTAATACGAAAAACGCCACGAGATCGTAATATCGCTCGCAATCAATTTCGCAGAATGCAAATATTCGCGCGCACGGATATCAGGCCGTGAATATTCATGTTGAACGAAACGATACGGTACACTTCGTCCATTAACAAAACCCGTCATCCTCGATGCGTTTAAAGAAAGTACACACGAATTTCTACTATCGGGGGGGGATCGTTTCCGGTTGCAAGCCGTCGGATTCCGAGCGGATTCGGCGGAACAACATTGATAACTTGTGAAAGGATTATTTTGGGTTTAGAAATATGTACAGTTTTCCAGTACTGTAATTAAAAATATGTAAAATCGGAAGGTGTCTAGCGGTGCTGTCATCCACCTCGCGATCGGCGAGAGTCCGAATGGAATGATCGACGCTATCGCCGTCCCTTAATTTTTGGTAAGCGGGCGACGGTAATTAACGGGTGCGCTGTAACGCATGCCTACACACACACACACACATACACATACGCACGCGCGCGCGTAAAATGTATGCGTCGGCGTCTTCTCTTTCCCGTTGCACGCGCGCGAAATGCATACCGGTAACGCGCGGCGAGGTGTTGCATATGCATGCGTCGATCGATATGAATGCATCGTTGCATGCTAAACGGCTGCGGGCCTATCTGATCTGCCATTTTCCTTTCGGCCGCGAAAGGCATTCGCGCGGCTGGCGGCTGCGGCGCCGATGCGGAAACTCATCGTGTGAATCCCCGATTATCGTCCGCTCCGCCGCTTATTACCCTCTTGCCGTACAATGTGCCGGATCATGTTTGGCTTTGTACCAATTCTCTGGCTCCTGTAAAATTCTCGGCCCGATGCGATAAATCAACGTTTTGACTGAAGAATGGTGGATATCAACAATCATTTCCCCGCTCGAGATGCGTCCGTATCGCCGTGTTAAACAGACTCAGACGTTAGGCAGGTCTCTATTCATCGCGGGAGCGATCTTATCTCCCGGAATTTTGAGATTCCCCCTCGTGTGGGAGAATAAATTTCTTCTCCATCTTTTTCGCACTTTCTCTTTTAGGTATAGACCGAGCGAGAGGAGTTCCAGCATGAATACATGGCAGCTCTTTGTTGGGTCGGGACGATATATGTATCTATAATCTGCGTTAGATAAACCGCACATATGTCATATCTTTAACATCATTCGAATTCACCTGCAATAACAATGGTGTGCTCGTTAACAGTAATACGATTACGAAAGCGTGTTCCGATGGACAATAGTCTTATTGAGCCGATATCCGTAATGAGCCGTCGAGTTATCGACGATAGACGTATCGCCGCGATCGATAATTGAGACGCCTAGACCAACGCAACCGTACCTCTACGCTTTTATCCAAGGGATATCTCGTACAATTATAGAAGGCATGCCATTTTACGGCTAAGGGTATCCGTCCAGAAGATCGATACCTAATTAGGTCGACCCTCTTGAGGATAGGATTATGTATCCTCGCGTATCGCGTCTAATTATCGCAGAAATTGACCGACGCTATTGACACGTACGAAGATCCGCGATCTGATTGGAAACTACCTCATACGTTCGTCACTGCACTAAAATTGCTAACAATGGCTGCTAGGCGGGATAAAAAACGCTCAAGCCTGTAAGACATTATGATCTAATGTTTTACGTATCGGTTCTAAGGTCTCTTATACTTGTTTCTTTCGCGCAGAAAACGACGAATAGTTAAACACCGTCCTTTTCACGGTGGCCGCGAACGCAATCTCGAAAGCTCATTCGAGGGTTCCCACGTGCAGAACGTGAGAGTAATTTTTTAATTGTTGCGCGGCTTTTCTACCACTTTTAATAACACCTTGGCGTCCGAGTTGCCTATTACGACGAGTGCAAGACTATCTCGTTTTGGCCCGAAGGGTCCAAATCTCCCTCGGACTGACTTGAGAGCGCTCAGACGCGCTCGATTTTTTAAGTGACGAGGGTACTCGGTCATATATCTCCCTCGTAGGTCCGCGAAAGTTTCGACGTTTGCACGGCCCACGAAATTACACGTTGCGTGGCACGGGGTTGCAGTGATGCTTTTCATCATTACGAATCGGCGCTCTCTTTCTGCCGATCGTGCGGCGGTACGGTCTACGAGAGTAGGGCACGTTACGTTAAAATAGTCTATTAAAAGTCAACATTTCATTCCTCGCAACCCGTACACGGCCCATCTGCCTCCCTATACGTATACGTAGCGACGAAGATACGATACTTAATCGTAAACGAGATTAATGGATAATAATTTTCTCTCTCCGTATTTAAACAGCTCGCCCCTCGTATCGTTCTCATTATCAATCACCCGGCGTCGGCTCGCGCGGAGGACCTTAAAAGCCACAAAGTTCAAGGAGGACGGCCTCGAGGAACGTTATCGTGGCTGGCTTGTCGCGCTAACGACTGGTAATATCCCCGCGACGGGGCCCCGTATCCCACCGTCATCTTTACATCTCGCGCATTTCCATACAAGAGTAGGGCCATTTGAATATCCCCCCCTCGTGTCCCTCCCGTCGTGCGCATCGCTCCGCGCGACGTCCCGCGCGTTCTTCTCGCTCGGAACCAGACGGCGCGTATTCGCTCCGGCGAATTACATAGCCGACGTCGAAGCGTGGCGATCTGATATCGACCTCGGCCGCCGACGACGTAACGGGACGATGCTCGCGGGGGGGGGAGCGGGAAGGGAGAGAGGGATGAGAAGCGAGATGACTGGCGAAAACGTATTAAAATCCATCGCGCATCTACGCGACCGAGCGATCCGTCCTTCCGCTCGTTGATGCGACTGCGATTTTCTACATGCGCGATACGATTGTACCGATTTTAGTCGAATTTGTCTATAAAACTGTCCTTTTCGAATTTTATACTCTAAACTATAGCGTCTGAAAAAGTATCGATCGAATTCTTTCTTTGTAATCGGGCCACCGGGTACAATCCATCTCTCACACTCTTCCAGTTAATTCTCTGATGTTTTTACCCTGCTAGTTCCTCGTCTCCCCCGCGCTCTTCCGCTGTGGCGCAAGATGGACCGGCCATGATAACGCCGCGAGCCCGGTAACTGCAGTAATTGTCGGTGATTAGAGGAGTCATAATTACCGGTCCACGTATAACGTTACCGAGTCCATTCATTCTCCGGTCTGTTCCTCATCGGCTTTCCTCTCGTATTCTTCGTCGGATATATCCCTGCGTACACGGCCTCAATCGGCCACGCTGATTTTTTAACAACCTTTTACACTGTTACACTCATAGTGTCAAATTATATTCAATTTGAGTCATTTTTAACTATTCTATAGGTCGCCGCTGCTCTTACTCAATATTTCATTAATTTTGACTAAATAGAAGATGAAATTTTGAATAATATGGAAGTTAAATTAGATAAATTAACAACATATTAAGTAAAGCTTACTAAATATGTCGCCAATTTTATCTCATTGTTTTAGTTTTTTGTCAAATTAAATTGTCAAATTAAATTTTTACCGAATAGTAGGCTTGAGTAGGAGCAGTGGAGCAACCCACAGGAGTTTACAGTGTACATCTCCTTTTTCTGTCTAATACAGTGTTCCGTAAGTTTGCATTACAAGGATGTTTCGTGAAAGCTATTCTTTGGTTACTAATATGCAGTGCCAATTCAATACGATTCAATTGCTATTTATATATGTCATCGCGAAATATAAAATTACAGTTAAATTCAATTCGACTTCTTTGATGTCGCGATTGCATCTGCTAATGATAATCCGGACTCTCGAATGTCGAGGAGCTCCCCTTCGGCATTTCGCTCTTTAGCCCAATTATAAAACCACGGCACAATACAACCCTAATGAGCTTTCTTCCTTTCTCCCTTATGTTGAACGAGTTTCTCAGCGACATGTAAAGAGTCGAGTTATTTTTGCTGGCCTTCTTTCGAAAGCTCAGCAATGACGACGACGACGACAAGCGTACTCGCGCATAGACGTCGCCGCTGATGACAGGCCGAAGGTAATAATTATTACAGTGCGCGAATCGCAATTACAGAGCAGGCGCCGGTTGACGAGTACGAGGAGTCGTCGCGCCGCTTGGTGCGCGGCATCGCGGTGCGCCGACGAATGCAGCCAGCGTGCAAGCACGTATCCTACACACGTACGGATAAAACCGGGCTTATTAGCCCCGACATCGCAATATTGATCTTCGTGCATCAATATAGTTGTCACTCGACAGCCGTGTCATTTTTGCTCGCGAAAACGAAACGCGGCGCATAAACAACTTTGAAATTTAAAACTCGCTCTCGTGTAACATAATGCAAACGCAATTTGTCAATTGTGACTGTCAATTACTCGAATTAACAATGGCAATTCCAATCGCTCTGTAATTCGCATTACGCGATGCTCCTAATTGCAGGAACATTCCACTTTTATCTTGCACTTTTATCTTGAATTTCAGTTTTTTGTAAAATGTTTCATGCTGTATTTATTTTAATTTTACTTTTAATTTTATTATTTCATTTACAAGTTTGGAGTATACAATTATGTGGATTAATAAGATGGGAAAATTCATCAAGCAGGTAATTACTAATGAATATTTTTGTTAATATTTGTTGTTCTGCCGTCGAACGCGAATCTACGACGCTACGTTTCGGATCGATGATCGCATTAGGGACTGCACGCTCGAATCATTTCGACAGTTAACGAGTGTATTGTAAACGTATATGTAGTAATACAATTATACATCAATATTTATCACGTGCGAGAGGCAGCCAATTTACCACAACTTCGTAATGAGCACCGGTGAGATGAGCGTTCCGATAACGACGACCGCGCGTCTACTTTATTGCATTATAATTAGGGCAGTACTCGTCGAGCATAAAATTCAGCGTACATGATCGCGACGCTGATATCTGCAACCTAATTTCCTACTCTCTTGCTTCCTATAGTCTTACGACGTTTTTATATGACAACCATTACTCTAATCCTCGCAGAGACGAAAACGTGTTATTTGGACTCATCGTGTATATGGCAATAACAACAGCTTTTTTTTTTCGCATTCGTCGTCAAACAGGAGCATAACAATTTCGCTTCCTCGTCATTTTATCTCACGTTGACAATTTTTCTTAATCGAGCGGTATTTTCACTTCCGTAAAAAGACAAGACGATTGTAATTCTGACAGCGCCCCGTCATTTTGAAAAGGAAATTGTATGTCATGTGTCACATCTTAAAGCGCAATGTATCTCTCTTTTCCATTGTGGACGACACGGAGTCATCGGAGATCCGCCAGGCCCCGCCACAGAGTCCCGCTAGGGGGGTTCTTCCCAATCTGGTGTCGAGCGTGTAAGCACGACATAAGCTCTGGCCCGAGCCGACAGACACGCCCGCTAATTGTATGAATTATGTATGCGACTACGAGACTCTTGCCAACACGCGCCGGGAGGATCGGCGCGACGCGACCTGCTTCGTCTACATAACGGTCGTTGCATCTCGGGGAAAGTCGCAGCATCCCGTCCGTAGAGACGGAGAGCGAGTCGCGCGTGGACCGATCGACTCCGGATGAATCCGGAAAGAAAGGACGTAATGTAACGGGACGAACGGAGGGAACGACGGGATTCCGCGCGCGTTTTACGAGCCCGCGCTTCCGTCCGGGCGACCGGCGTTATTGAGATTAACAGGCGCCCCGTATCGCTCGAGATGGGTCCTCGATGGAATCGCAGTCAAGGAAGTCGGCGGTCCGTCACTCGGCGTCGAGGAAACCCGTCGAGAGAGGGAAAAAAAACGGAGAAAGAGGGAAATGCAGGAAACTCCGCTCTTCGAGAATATATGTGACTGTCGCTTACGGAAGCGTTGTACCGTATATATTGGCATCGCGATAAACTGGCGCTGCGAATAATCGATATCGAGCTTACATGCCTATTTTCTCCGAGACGCTCGCGAGAGTTCTACGTCTAGTAACAGTATACGCTGTTGTTGTTGTTACTTCTATATTATTAGCAGCCGATCATTAATATAACTTTCATTTTAAAGCCCTATCACATTAGACAGGTTTGCGCCCTTCGCACCTAGGCTCCGTAGCATCGCTCGCTCGCCCACCAGCTCTGATCGCAGACGGACGAGACAGGTGTAGCGTGATCCCGGATCACGTTACACGCTTAGCAGACACTTCGCTCGTGATTATCGTGATGACAAATAAAGGATTTCGCGGAGGGCGCGCGATAATTCATCGACCATCGATCGCACGCGTGGTAGAAAAGGAAGAAGAGAGATAGAAGCAACGAGAGATCATGTATAACGAGCGGAGTTCGCCGAATGCTTACCTAGGGATTCATCCATAACATTATCGCGAAACGAGAAGACAAAACTGACGATGGCACTAGCGCCGGGTCGTCGATCGAGGCAGGATTGACTTTTACGGCACTCGCGAATCGCCCGTGGTTGGTAATCTTCTCTCGCACGCCGGCAGGTAGCCGTTTCTCAGAAAGTGGCGTGAAATATGTGCGCCGCGCGTGTGTCGTGCATGTTACATAATAGTCCAACACGCGAGCGGGGTATTACAAACGGGGAGAGATTTACGGATCGCGTTTACGCGAACAATAATGCTCCGCGGATACGGTAACGTCTAGGGTCTAAGAGGATAGACCGCCGAATTGAAATTGATTCTGTTCTCCGATAATACCGTGTAACTTGAGTCGACTTTGAGAAAACTCGTCTTCCGAATCGTGCGAAAATTTGTTTTTTTTTTTTAAATTGTTGATCGTTTCTCCTCGGCACGAGCGATGATCTCTTACGTTCACTTGTATCCACACAGCTCTGAGAATTTCCCTTTCCACATGTAACATAACAATTACCGCGCGCGCGCGCGCGCGCTACGACATAATGACGAGTTTCGTCCGGACACCCGCTATTGGGACGCGAGTAAATACCATAATAATACGACTAATGGCGCGTTATGAATTACAAACCGGATAATGAATAAAGTATACGTATGCACGTGGTACCGCTCTTGTCCTTTCCCGACAAGAGAGCCGTGGCCTACCTTTTTATAAGTCGCACGGTAAAAGCGTACCTGTTGCCGTTATGCCAAGTGTAATACGGAAAAGGTATTACGCCCCGGAGAAGAGGAGGAGGGAAGAGGAAGAAGAAGAGAGGAAGACGAGAAGGGGAAGGAGGCGAGCACACGCGAGAAAAGTTTTCATCGAATCGTTATCGAGGCACTCCGAGAGAGCCATTCTGGGCCGGTCGCGTTTACCAGTCGGGGGATAATCGCACACAATTTCCTGCCTCTTTGCTTTGGAGTGGTTTCACACCTTCGTCGTCCCCTTTCCTGCCCCCGTCCAGCTTCCTCCCCCTATCTGCCGGCCACGTCGGACGCGGCCGCAAACCTCATCCAGCCGCGGCTCTCGAGGTAAAAGGTTAACTTGATAACCACGCGGTAACCGCGGCCTTAACCGCCGGCGAGGCCCTCCGGGAAGAGAGCGCGCGTTTCTCCCTCCTCCCTCCTCTCCCCCCAATAGTATCCCCGTGGAATCGTGTACGTTGTACGCGTCCGGCCGCAACGCGCGCCGACACGTACCACCAACTACCGTAAGAACCCCTTGTATAAGCCGCACCGCGTCCGTCCTCTCCTTACGCTACTTAGACGCCGTGATTGCGGTCGAGACGCATGTACTCGTCGAGGGCTCTCCGCAAATTTGTAGGTAATTCTGGGTCACGCTCGTGCGTTCGATCTGATACACACCGGCGTTTACCCGCCAGCGTGCGAAAACTGTAAACCTTGTGTAACGAACCGTCGAGGTTTATATTGATTACTGCCGGCGATATCGTGCCTCTCGATACCGTAATTTCGGTCGCATTCACGCTGTACAATGGACGCGGACATTCGCGTCCCGCGCTGAACGCTCGGGACGAAGCCTCGCGGTCCAAAACTCGAAAAGGTGATACGCGCGATTTCACTAAGCAAGAGAAATTTTCGTGGAAAATTACGGAGCTACGTGATATCGTACACTCGGCCGAGCGTCTCTCCGCGAATTTCTCTCCATCGCGATTGTTCCCCGTTGCAAGAACGATTGTACGTGGGTACGCGCGCGTGGTAATCAATTAATTCACCGTACCATGGTACGCGAACATGCCGCACTTCACCCTTACCCTGCCGTTCTTATCCTTCTCATGAGCTCGTCGTCCGCTTCATCGTCCGCGACGATCCGCGTTCACTTCGTGGGCGTACATGCTCTCTTTCTCTCTCCTCTCTCTCTCTCTCTCTCTCTCTCTCTTGTACGCACGTACTCGCGCTCGCTCCGAGGATATTAGTCGAGATTGAGTCCGGAGAAGCCGAGCCAAGCCGAGCCGAGCGTGGATCCATTAGCTTTTATATGCGCGTAGAATGCCCGGCTACATACGCAGATACCACGCGGAGATAACGACGGCATACCTTCTCTCTCGATCGAGGCGGCGTCGCGATAATTAGAAAATTAAATTGTCGGCCGGTACCGAGAGGAATTGCACGCACGACCAGCATCACGTCGCCAACTCTCACCCGTACTCTCTCGCTCCTAGAGCGATTCTTTATCTCCATTCAGCTCACAGACACGACGTTTTCTCATGTTCCCCGTGAAAAGTAATGACGACGGAAAGAACGTGTGCCTTTAAGTAACTCGATCGATACGAAATGAAGACCGGTATTTCCCATAACGTATGCAACGATGATGTTCCTCGCCGAAAGGTTATTCCAGTATTAAAAAATATTAGTAAATATCGCGCAATTTATCTGAAAATTATGTATTACAAGGAAAAGTTATGTATTACAAGTCTCGTTCTTTTTCAAAATAGAGAAAATCAAGGAGAACATAGCTCGCAATACCCGAGAATAGCTAATCTCTCTTTCTCTCTCCCTCCCTCAGTACACATACTTCTTTCCATTTTTTCTCCCTCTTTCCTCCAAGGTATTCCACGATGAGAGAAGGATCATGTAGGCGCGCAACGAACGCAACGAGTTCTCTCACAAAGCAGCGACGATATCTTAGCCGGTCCACAGATAGGCTCTTTAGATAACCCGAGGGCTGGTGGGTGGCTGATTTAATGCCAACGCGGCCGAGTGGCGAGGAGGGAAGTGAGAGGGCCGGCACGGCGGCGGAACCGTGGCGGCGCAGGGTTCGCCGGGTGGCCGGGGGTAGCTCTGATATTTTAATACGACGGGAAGCGTGATGCTCGGTCATCCATCTAGAGAGGTGCTCCCTCTCGGGTGCGTGCGCATACCCGATTTTGCATACGCGGATATCGCAATGCACGCGGCGGACGTGCTATTTCACGTGCCGGGAAGGCCGAGGAGCGGGAAGCGACACTGTCGTTCTGTAACAGGAAGGAAGACTGTTTGTTACCATTATCTTCCTTTCCAGCCTGACCGCTCCCTGCTCGTTCATCCCCTCGACGATGGTAAATATTTCGCGGCCAACATGAAAGCGTCGAGGGATTTAATTCGAGATTCACGTGTCGTGTGAAATGAAACGGATATTTTTTTTTAAAGCAGATAGCATAACAATATTCTTTATTGCGGAAGTAATTAGGATGACTGGGTTTAATTCAGTTTGATTACTTTATCCACAAATGTAAAAATCTTGTAGGATGCATCAAATATTCTGGTTATTATAACTTATAAATTTATAATATAGTTATAAATTATAATTATAGAACTCAATACTTTATAACTTATAATAAACAGAATTTCTATTATAATAACCAGAATATTTGATCAATCTTACAAGATTTTTCTGATTCATTCGTTTTTAATCAGAATTTTTTTTCATTGTACCTCGGGCAAAATATTGCGTTACAAATCGCAACTCGTATAACTATAATAATTTTTTTATATTATGCAAAACATCCGGAATTATGCGGATAATCAACCGTATTAGTTGATTACCATACTGATGCGTGGTAGATATAACGCAAAAAGTATCCAAGTTATTGCCGTCTCCGCTCTGTATAAAAGCAGCAGAAATCACAGCTCACGTACTGTAAATCATAAATAGAAATTCATAAAAAAAGATAATCACGCGTAACTATCTCTCCAGAGACGCCAGCTCACGTATCTGCTCTGTCGAACGATATAATTCAACGGTCTTCTCTCGAATGCACGATAAGATCGTCAAACTCGTTCCGCCGATTAAAAGTACGTCGTCCGTCGTGACAACACGGGCAGGATAATTAATTCGCGCGGGGCAATTCGCAAAATTAGACACGACCGCTGCAAGTACGCTGACATTTTTTTTTAATGAAAGATTCTTCAATATCACGCAAGTAATTATTGAAATCTCCTTTAGTCGGACTGTTGAACATCCATTTTTATCGTATGCTTCAATTTCCAGTTCGAAGCCTTCGTTTTCGATATTTTATCTTTACGCGGCGCAATTCAACGCTCAGCGATATAATTAATGTTGAAACGTCTATAACGACGAACACGTCCAACACTTTCTTAACACGAACGGGTTGAGACGGAGGAACGGATAGAGGCACCGGAGCGACAGTCGAGCGTGGTTTAGGTACGAAGGGCAGCCTCGCCGTTTTCTTTCGCCCGATTAGGTTCCCACATGCTACAAAGCCACCCCCGCGACACGCACACCAAGGCTCACGGGGGCCCGCTCGCACGTAGTACGTAGGGTACGTGTGTGCGCGTCTTCTCGCTTGGCATAAGCAATGTTTCGACGTTGTTTTTTGTGTCTGGCGGGCCCTTCGCTGGCCGGGTCCGGGCTCCGCCACGATTTAGTGGCCCTAATTGCAGGGTACAGCTATTTAATTACCGGGTTCGTGGGCCCCGCCGCGGCCCCGTCCCCGGGCCCCTGCACGCCCGGGCCAAAATGCGAGTACATTCGTACGGCAAGAACACGTAGATACGGCGAGTCCGGCCGCAGAGTCCACCCACAAAACAGCGAGACGATCCCTGTCCATTCGCGACGCGAGGATTTGCCGATAGGCGCCGTGCCGTGCCGCGCTGCGCCGCGCCGCTCGCGGGCCTGGCTCGCTCAATTTCGATCGGCACCGAGATTTCGATTCGAGATATTGAGATTTCGTGTGCGTATATCGCGCCGCACCGTGCCTATCTAGATTCTACCCCCGGCTCCAGAATGGCTAGCTCCACGTGATGCGTAAAGTTTATTCATCGAGACCCGCGGCAAAGTAATCGCGAGCGAAACGGTAATATGCCGCTGCTGTCAAACGAATAATTATTGCAGATAGATTTGAGCGACAATGCCCGACAAAGGCAATCGTTGACGTTTTAAAATTCCCAGCCGTGGAGAGACGTCGTAATCTTTCCGAGAAAGATCGTCACTTTCCGCGGCGACGACAACGTAAATCTTCCCTGCGAAAAGTAAGATGCGTTCGACGACCTATCTCCCAGGCGCGGTGGAAACCATAAATCCCTGTCGATGAAACGAATCGAGGAAACGGCACTCGATTCCGACCGCCGCGCGGAATCTTTTAATCGTCGCTAATAACAGGGTGCGCGTCCGGTAAGAAACGCGGAGCGCCGCGCGCATCCAGCGCGAGGCTATCAAGTGATTGATAAGTCCATAAAGCATCCTTCGCTCTCCTCTCGTAATCTTCCTTCGGTCCGGTGGTGGTGTCGATCAACACTGACGCTGGTCTGGCGATGGTGATGGTGGTGGTGGTGGTAGCGGTCCGAGGCTGCGGTTAAGCTCGTGGCTGCGAATACGTCGTACCGCGTGCATGTCGGGCGTTTTTTGGCCGCGGGTGACGCGGTGACGAGATGATGACCCACCCGAAGTCGAAATCATCATGATTACCCCGCCCGCGTAACTCGTAATGCGGACCGAAACCACCCGAGCAACTGCCACTGTTGCGCCTAGGCGGTATACCCCCGGTATTCTCTCCTCCGCTGTTCTGTTTCCGCTCGTCTCGTACCGACGCTACCGCCGTCAACGCGGATTTCTATTATTAGGCCGACAGGAACTAACCGTCCCCTCTCGCCAGGACGGTTTTCGTTCCGATTCACATAACTACCGGCTACAAAATGGACCGATTGACAGAATCACGGCATCGAGCGCGCGCACGGATTTCACGGCGTTTCCTGACGGCCAAGGACGGAGCTTCCGTTCCGATCGTGGAATACCGTGGTACACCGTGGCGTGAAAGTGGATCGAACAACCCGTTTGATCATCTCGAGGCGCCGGTATATCGGACAGAGGCGTCTGGCGGCGAAACTGTTCCCTCTCGATGTTCTGCGAAATGTTCTGCGAATGAGCGCGCGAGTCGATTAGTCAGTACAGCGACGAGAGAGAGAGAGAGAGAGAACTCTTCCCGCCCTTGGAAATACGCGGGCGCTCGCGCGCGCGAGAGAGTTTTAATTGTAGACCACGGATACAAGGGGGAGGCTATTATTCTTTCTCTCGTCGGTAACGCGGCGATCCGTTCTTCTCTCCTAAGTCACGGAGGATCTTCGGGCGAGAGAGAAAGAGAAAGAGGAGAAAAGAGCATGAGAGAGAGAGAGAGAGAGAGAGAGAGAAAGAAAGAGATAGATGTAATAACAGACCGTCAGGCCCGTCTTCGCTTGGGAAGAAACGGCCATTCGTTCTTTTCGTCCGTCTGTCCGTCTATCCGTCTGGCAGTTTCATATCCAGAAGAACGCACGAGTCTTGACCGACACAATTTTTCATCATTCACCCCCTCGCACACTGCGCACACTGACCGCTGCATCTCTCGCGCCCGATCTCTCTCCGTTCCACCCCTCGGCCAGCAACATCGTTTGCTTTTTCTTCCTCGTTCGCTCGTTTTACCCACAAGTCCGCCTTCGACGTCGTTTATCATCCCTTAACGCGATCGACGTTTACTCGCTTTTCGGGAAAGCTCGTTGGCGCCACCTGGCCCCGTGCCACGTGTATATCGATCAACTCTAACACTTTCCATTTTCTTTTCCCGTCCGCGATCCAACTGTCGTTCGTAGCTCGACATGTACTTTTCGAAATTAGAAAGAAATCTAACGTTAAAGTCTAAAATTGCTGTCTAAATATCGATTCGAAAAATTTTTAGCAGTAATTTATTAATTATTATCGGTACATACTTTTCGTGTTATCGCAGTTAATTACGTGTTGCACAAAATGAGAATAGTACCGTGTTTTTCGGAAAAGAAATGATGGAGAGGGTGCGAGGGTGGAAAAGAGAATGCACGCCTGTCGACGGCGCACCCTTGGCGTTACCGAAATAATCCTTTAAATCCTTTCTCTAGAGAGACGTTCTAGCGATTCAATAGAGATCACACGCGGTTCCCACTGTATCGAATTACAAACGCTAGAGACAGATGGAGGAAGAATGAAATACCTCTAGTATTATGCGTCCGAAAGAAGGATCCATTGAAGCGGCAAACGTTGTTGGTCTTTCTGAGAGATTTTGCTTTTCGATAATTCGATAAAACTCAAGTAAACCGAGCTATATCGAGCGTTCCGGATAATAAGAGATAATCGAGCTACTCGAACTTAGTGATTATCTAAAATCATGAATCAAAATTGTCAAATATAATTGGATCAATCTGATTTGGATTTTACAAGTGTATTTCAATATTTTATGATACGTATATACGGCAACATGAAAATAATTTGAAAAATTTTGGGTAATTGATTTGTTTCCAATAGCTGATAAAACAGATAAATTGAGCATGCGAAAAAATTCGGATAATAAAAGATAATCGAGTTATCCTTTATTATAAAACATTATTCAAACACAATGAAATTCGATTATTATAATTGGATTTTGATTTGAGTTTGAATAATTGCATATTGCAGCTCGAAACTATTTTACAATTTATTTCTGAAATATTATAGAAATAGCAGTAAGTCTCTTTACCAGGAAATGGCTGATTATTTCTTACGTTTGATTGTCTAATATATTATCATGCAGTCGAGTACGGATCAATTACATTATCACGGATCATTACAACAGCTTCATATTGTTATATTGATGTATTCGAAGGTAGATCTACGAAGGAAAATGCTGTATAAAATTTGTTTGAAAAATATGTACGACACTAAACGATTATTCATCTTTTTTACATGCATACGATATTAATGCTTCTCTTAATAATACGAACGATGAAACTGCGTCGCATATACAAATCGGATACGTTAGTAACGTATATCTCTCCTGAATTTTTGAGGAACACGTTTAATGTCTTCAGTGATAAACGACATGAATGATTTCAATTTACCTCGAATAACAAAACCGCGACAAAGTATTCGTGTGCTTTATGCGAACGTGCGTGCGCTCGTTTACGTGAGCGACCAGTGAACCGTTATTATTGACTCGGCAATAATGCATCGGGTTAACCGTCCGCAACTGCAATTTCACATTAACGATAATTATATCGTTGAAATTTATGTCTCGATGATACATTATCCTGTTTATTTATGATATCGATTTGGCGAAAACAAAAAACTTGTATACACAGTATACAAGTGTGTGTTAACGTCTTAAGTTAATAAACTTATGATTTATTTTATATTTCGCATCAGCGTTTATACATCTGCGTATCCATATTCATTATTAAGTAATTATATATTAGATAATTAATACCATATTATAGACTTATATAAGCAGAAGAGCTACCCGTTGGATTAAAAAATTACATTTGCAACGTTTCTATTATCGCAAATGATGTATCACATTATCATTGCGATCGTAATAGATAGTACTTTTTTAACAAAATTTTTACAATTATTGCAATGAACAAGGAAAAACCATAATCCACATAAACTATAAAACTTTAATAGATGTGATAATGGAATTGACAATAAATATAGTTATTCGAAGGTACTTATTGGACTGAAAGAGTTAACGTAAGAAATTGCTTAATTTAAGTATGTTAATTAAAGTATACCTTAGTATAATAGTATCAATGGACATACGAAGGGAATTTCATTGATGTATGGAAGACGTTGTTGGACACGATGTTATTTTCTTCAGCAGAGAATAACTCTTAACTAATGTAAAATCAGGAAACCTATTCTTTACCGTAATGACATATTAATATCTCGAACCTAGTCATTGTAATCCCACTAATTCTCAAATACAAGATCTCGAGAGAAGAGGTCCTTCGATGATTTTGTACTCGAATATCAACTAAACGAAAAGATAATGAAGAAAGAACAAAAAGGACGAGAGAGAGAGAGAGCAAGGAACAATAAGATCGTGAGAAGAGAAAGGTAGCGCAGGTGAAGGAGACAACGGAGAGGAAGCAAGAGGAAGAGGACAAGGAAGAGGACGCGAAGAAACGAGAAGAGCCGCAGAAGAGGAAGACGAAGCGGCGGACGCTGTGCTGAACCACGTGATCGTAGAGCGTTTTAATTGGTCGGGAGCGCGATTCACGTTGCGATGGAGGGAGGACGAGATAAACCAAGCAGAAAGGTGGGATACGGGGGGGAAACGCGAGTGGGACCGACGGGGTGACTGAGGGGGTGAGGGAAGGGCGAACAGCGTTCGTTAGGGTTGCAACGTGGATTAGACGATCGCGAGGTCGTGCCGAGGAGGACCGTTGCGAGGGCGGGCGCTGTTTCTGCCCCACCAGCAACACCTTCCAGGATGGAAACGTACTCGCGAGGTTCCTTAGGAACGGCCACTCGACGCACTCTCCCGGGGCACGCGCACGCACGCACGACCTACGCATACAGGCGCGTATCCGCGCGGTAGGGAGGCGACGGGATGAGCACGAGAGAGAAAGAGGAGGAAAGGGGGACAGAAAGCGAACGAGAGAACACGCGAAAGAGAGAGAGAGAGAGAGAGAAAGAAAAGGAGAAGGAGAACGAAAAGAAAAAGCGAGAAAGAGATACCGACCCGGCTCGCCTCCGTAGCCGGGCCTCTTCTCTTCTACGTGGGGGACGAAAAAGCTCAGTTATAATTGTTGCACGCCGCGAGGTGCATCTCGGGGTCCCTCCGATAATTGTTACCTCCTACCGCGGTTCCGTGACGCCGCGACGGACGCGCGTATCGGACGACACGACGGGTGAGTGAGAATCCGCGTCCTCGACCGACCTCGTTATCGACTGACCTCGTCTACCTCGTCCTCTGCGGCCGAGCGGCAGCCACAGAAATTACTGTGATTATCGGGGATATACGAGGGCTCGTGGAGCACTCCGAGCGGACCGCCGCCGCTGCAGCCGATGCACCTGCGGACGTCATCCGGGAAGCGTCTCCCTGCTGCACGCGCGAGTCCGAGGCTGCGGCTGAGTCACGATCGTCAAAGAAGCGGATTGAGGCACGTCGATTCACGGCGGGAACAGGACCGAGGATAATCCTCTCACGGGTGGACTTTTAAAGAGCTCGTAAGACCTCGGAGCAGTGAGAAGAACTCGGAAATGAACTGCGCGTATCAGTACTCGCATAACGGCCATCCGCAAAATGTGATGACGATCGCGCCGACGGCACCGCAGCAGAGTCTACACCCCGCGCAGGAAACAGAGTATCTCGAGGTAGGATGTCGGGATATAATGTATCTTTAAGGATGCCGTGCGCGTCGAGCGACACGCCGGGAATGCGTAATTCTTGCGATTTAAAACTCCACGAGTGTCTCGCCGCGTTAGCGGGTGGATTCGAGCCCCCGCGACGCGACCCTTCGCAGCTTACTTCTATAACGAGCCTGGGCGGTTCTAAAGCGCCCCTTCGTTAATTGTTCATCTCCCGACGTCTAGCACAGAGAGGGGACTCGATACGGGATCACCAGGTCGCCGCAACCAGCCATTTTCGATCACGTCGTCGGCGTTCGTGGAAAATTCAATTCATCTGATTGCCAATCGGATCGTTCGATTGAATTTGTCGAGGATGGAAGTGTGGATACTAGTCCGCGCTTTTGTTAGGAATATCGGCTGCGTCAGTTACCGTTTCAATAAACGTTCTTAATTTAATCGCACGTTGCAATTCTATGTAAATGGCAAAGATAAATTTGCGATCGCTAGCCGGGAAAGGAAGACGGCGGGATTTCATTTACTTAAAACACTCGTCGTTAACGATCCGAAGAAAACGTGCGGCGTGCCAATAATAAATCGCGGTCGATCGATTCGCGCGGAAGATTGCGAAAAAAAGTCCGCTTTCACGCGGCCAAGGCGACGAACGAGGGAATCGCCCGTGGAATCGAGGAGGAAGGTGAAAGAAGATGGAAAGAGAGATGTAGCTGGGGGATATTAATATAAGGGCTCGATACGTAATTATAGTGATTACCGTATTGCCGGGGGGCGGACGAGGGCGTCCCTCAGTTTGCACGTCATTTCGCGATCTCAACTTCCAGAGAACATGCGCGCGAATTTGTCGGCGCGGGTCCTTGGCCAGGCTAATTGTTTCCCCCTTTCGCGCCAAACTTTCGCGCACCGCAACCACTCCTCCGCATACTTTCCTCCACGTATTCCCGGCACGCAGCGCGCCTCGAGAGAAGACACGGCACACACCGTGCGTACCGGATATTCGACGTTTAAGGACGACGCCGTTTAAGCCGTGACATTTCGCTCGCGGCGATCATCCCTGCTCTCGATCGTTTTCTGACACAGTATCCGACGAAACGTGCCGATCGTTAGAAATCGTGCGGATCGGACAGGGCGCTACTTATCTATTAGAAGCGAATATTTAACGTCGTAACACTTATCCACGGCTCGTATAATGAATTGCCTTGCGCAACCGAGGACTATTTCCGCTTTTCGATATTTTACATCGGCCGGCTGGCTATTCGTAATTCATTAAATCCGCAACGCTATGCGTCGATTATAAGTTTTTCAAAGCGTCGCGCGTCGCGTCAATTGACGATGTGCTCTGCGAGATAGTTAATCGTCGTTATGACGTCTTTCACTCTTTCCTTAATTGGTTATTATCATCAACATTATCGATAATTATAGCAGCACGTGCATCAACCTCTTGCGCTGCCGTTCAAGCATCCATGTCTGCATTGCGTCATGTATAATGTAAAAAATCTTTTATGAAACCATATTCTCGCCGATAATTTATCTATATTATTTTTTTCCCCGTCTATGGGTCATTAAAGAATCATGATTTTCTTCGCGCTACATTCCCGGGGAATTATTCGCAGTTAAATGTCACACCTAATTTATTTCAATTATGTATGCAAAGATGCATAGGAATTGCTTACGCAAAAAGAGTAAAAAAATTACACATATGTTCTTAATGTTGAAATTATTTCAACTACAATCACAATGTTCTATTTTCTTATGTTTGCTACGTCATTGAATGTGACTAGAAAGATGACGACTAATCCGTTAACTAATTCTATCGAGCATATTCAGATTAGTTGAACTGATGTATAAGTCGCTTTAAAATTTATTTCTCCGTGTTCCGAGCTAAATTTATACAGATCGATACAAGCCGCAGCATCCAATAACTTGTTCAACGTTATTATCCCTCTCCATTCCATCTTTTATCTACATCTAATATACTCGGAATACGAAGGCAATAGCATCGAGGGCAGCGGGATAAATCGAGGAAAGATATTTATTTCGATCGATTCCCTCCTGAAACGCGGGATGCCCCTTATTTGCGTCGTTCCTCTAACGTTCGCGGTCGACGGAAAGGAGCGACGCGTGAATTACGGGGAGGGGAAGGGGGGAGATTGTCTCCTCTCCTCCCCTGGAACACCCCATAAATCTGGCCAGCGGACGGAGGGACGGGCAGGCGGTCGGGCGTCTCTCTATCCCGAAGCACGATGTAGACAGAATCTCGACTTACGCCCCGGCATCGGCCACGGCAACGAGTCCGTAAATCAGTCCCGGACGAGTTTCTCCATGTCCTGTTTCGCGGCGAGACGCACCACTCGGTCTTAAAAGCTTTCCGCGCGCGCGCGCGATACCATACACGATGTGTAGCTGCGTTTATTCGTTATTGATCGAAGATTGCAACAGTTAGAAGCTTGGGATCGATCATCGCGATGTTACATTTTGGAGAACATTTTCTGAAATTAATTTTCCCTCATGTGCTTATTCTATACCGTAAGAGCAATTTGACATTTCGAAACGTAGATACGTTGCTGAGCTCTAGAGGCACGACGCAATAGATCACGAGACGCCACAGCGGATGTCGGCACATCAATGAACGATCGCCCGTGTCCTTCGGCCCCGGTTTCGGCAAAGGCTTACACACGCCGTTAACGGATAGTAGACAAGATCTGGCTTCAACTTGGTAAGGTGAATCTTCATTTTCGACGCTGCCAGCCGCCACGCACGGAGAGCTGGTTCCTTGGTAATTATTAGTCCATCAGCATCTCTCGATGGCCACATGGCCGTGTGAGAGAGGCAAGAGCCGAGCGCTGGTCCCGGTCCCAGTCCCAGCGCGGACCATCCTCGCTACGCGAGAGACCGCCCTGTCATTATCCGCCCCCGTGAGGCCCGTAGGCCCCATTTCCCTTTCAACCCTGTGGCCCAACTCTGCCAATCAACGATCCATCATCGAAAGATCCGCTAGCGGGTCGCGTCGTCGATCTACCGCGCTATCGAGGACGGCGTCGCGATCGGTAATCAAATCGGCGCTAACCATTCTTCAACGACGCGCGGCGTATCCATATATTACCGTTCAACTAAACAATGTCGTTGTCTAGCCACCGAAAGTATCGGGACGCACGATTCATCTTCGCGATCGTGGGGTCCGGCGAGGGTTCACGTTTGCGCGCGCGGACGCAATAAATCCAGAGAAACTGCTCTCTCGTGCGGGAATCTGAAAACGGGGAAACCCGATAGCTACTACTAGCTACCGCTTCCACGCGCGCGGCGCCCAGCGCCATTTGTCCTTGCCGCGAGCGTTAACGCCCGTCTTTGGTTCCGTTCATTGTAAAACATCCCTTTTCGCACCCCCCTCGCGCCCATTCACCGTCCTACTCCGCGATACGCAAGGGCGTGGGCGGGTCGCACCTTTTGTGCGCCGGTGGCACGCGATGTACGCATAATCGCCGGCAGGATTCGTAGCGGGTGGCGGCCGATAACGTCCCCTCGTTCCGCGAACCTATTCCTTTCTCACCTTTGCGTCGTCCATCTATCGATTACTCGGACGCGTCTATCTCGGAGGTACCATCTAACGTAAACACTATCCGGCCGATGCGATGATATAAAATCACGCTGGCCAGATGGTACTCTATAATGCAGGAAAGTAAAAAAAAACTCCGACAGAGTACTTATATCGGCCAAACTTACTTATTATTTGTGATTTAAAAAAAATATCGAATATGTTCAGATTGGAAGAAATTACAATTAGAGAAAAGTAGGTATGAAAAAACTGGGTTTTAAAACAGCCATTTCAATTTTTTCTTCAAATTTTTGACACGATATAACAATGCGACATATTTATAGCCGACTGTCAAATATTTATACATTGAGAGAAAAATATAGTTACTTTTGACCTCAACCATAATTTCATAATATTTCTAGCAATGACTATGATTAACTTAATTATATGCATCATTATGTTACCATAATTATCGTTAGAAGTATTATAAAATTATGGTTGAGGCCAAAAGTAACTATATTTTCCTCTCATTGTCAGTGTAGATAAAATATACACGAGATCTATTCGTAAACTTAAGAAAAAAATTGAAATGGCTCTTTCATGCCCACCTTCCCTCTATGTATATCTACTTGTCGTCCGTCAAGTATCTCGTTGGTCGGACCGAAAGCTATTTCGTGATCCTTGTTTTACGGGACACTTGATGAGAATATACATCGAGTTCACAATTCGTCATCAAAGCTGACGGCATCCTCTTTGAGCGGACTTAGCGACCGCCTTGTCACCGAGCTCCATGAGATATTACGACTAAATTACCCGGGCCAATCTCGATTGGGACCACGGCGATCGTCCGCTCGTTGCGCGCCCGGCTGGCCGGGAATGGTTATGAATGGACCACGATTAGCCGGTCGCCTCGCCGTAGTGGCGCCGTACCACGCCACGGACTTCTTCCATTATGGAAAATTAGATCCTAATGCGACCTCGACCCGTCGCTCGCGTCTCCACCGACCATTGGCGTAGGAAGGTAACGAACGAACGCTCTACCACGCGGCAGAAAAAAAAGCCGTGGGCCGCCCTAAAGCTGCATGTTTAAAGGCATGCGGGAAATTTAAATGTCGTAACGCGCATAAAACGGACTCGACAAATGGCTCTTTAGTGGTGGAATTAAATTGCCGTTTGTACATTTGATCCGTTGCGTTAAATTTTAAGAGAAATCCGGCTCGCCAAATTACGCCAATTATGAAATTCTTAGCAACCGGTTGGCTACCTCTCGCGATGCGGTTTTATAGGCACGGTTTAATCACAGCCACGACGCAAACCGCTATAAAAGCGGCTCGTATCATTCGCCATGTGACGAAAAAAATTTGCGGTAGCCTAATGACAACTCTCGTCTTAATTCTCGAATCGTTGACGCAAGATGTATCCAGATTTTATTCTTTTTGTTTTTAGACAATTTTTAATCAGACCTTACGACAACATTGCACCCTAACTTTTCTATACATTTATAAAATTCTTAAAATTTGTTTTGCTTCTTCAAGAAATCATAAAAATGCTCCGTCCGCCACGAATACGCCACTGAAAATGTACTTCTTCGTACTAGTTTCCGTTTTATAAAACGGCCGAGTCGATAACATTTGAAATTCAAACTGCACGATTAAAGTCGCATTAGCTTTTTGCACGTGTCCGCAGTTTTTCTCCCTGCACAACTTTGTGATATTTGCGATTTTAACGGCCGCCGTTTTCAAGCTTGCATCGCCTACCTGCACGCGGCTTGTTTCGCAAAATCAAAACAACACGAGTAAATTGCGAACTCGTATGATTATCCTTCTTTTTCTACTGTAATAATTGACGTCCGATACAGAACTATGCTTGCGCAGACATCGAGATAAATGTTACTGCGAGATCCTAAATCTCGTTTCGCGATGTGAAAAATATATAACATTCAATCAGGATTAAATATTGTCACACTATCCTCCTGCGAATTTATTCCAGATTATTAATTTGTTCTCGTTAATACAGTCTGCGCCTATTTATCTTTTCATTTCGATAACGCGATACTGTAATATACAAATATTGATCTATTTTTCTACGCAACGTGCGATACGATCATTGATTTAGAATTATTTGCCAACTGAGATATTATTATTAATGATACTGTCGCTGACTGTTATCGCAGATCAAATATTAGTATCGATTTCCCTAGCTGTCGTAACGCGAAACGAGAAATTGCGCGAGTTTGAAACCCATTTGTAAAATTATGTTGTAACGGGTTAACGCATGAATGCACACGGAATGGAGTGATCTGTTGAGCTCCGTAAATGTATCATACAAGAAGAAAATAAGTCATAATGTCTTATTAAATTAAATGACTGTCTCCAAGGAGCATAAATATTATATATTAAGATATCATATTTCAATTTGATACCGCAACGGCAACGAACTGTAATTAATTACTGTAATTAAAAAAATTAATTTGACAAATAGTGTACATTTGTTTCCACGGATATATAGATTCAATCACACTTGTGATATGGAGATATGTAAGATTATGACTTGAACTGGACGAAATACGCAGGACGCACATGAAAATCATATAAAATTTATATAACAGCGCTCGCGCGAAGGATACTATCGTAGTTCACGATTAATAAAAGAGAATGTTATCTCGAGCCACTGCTAGAAAATTTAATCTTCGTATATTTCACTTAATTGCATCAGCGAGACTGTGTGTGGAATAATGCCCATTAAGAGCACGGTTGTAGAAAAAGCAATGGTACAAGACAATTTGCATATAATTTCCTGAACGCGCGACGCATTAAGGATAATCCTGGATAATAATTCCTGACGGACAAATAGCTTGGAACATTTAAAAAGCGATTACGGAGCCCCGTAAGTCATCAAACGCGATCACTATTGCGTGGCGCGCTCTAATGCGTCTTCTACCCCCAGGGAGAGAGCCAATATATCCAGATATCTTCGTTTATCCGTTTTTACCTCTTTACCTCGGGACACGCACACGAGTGCGGGCACACCGAGTGCGCGGAGGACCTGATCGATCGATCAGCTCCGATTTCGGTCGTCGCTCTCGCTCGTGTATGTCGAATAAGCTACGAGGATCTTGACGCTCTCCGACTCGCCTTCGCGCGTATCGGTATTTAAATAACGACGAGGCGCGTAGTATACCGTTATGTCAAACTACGAGCTCGCGAGAGCTCGCGAAAACGATACGGCTCCGAGTCACGTAAAGCGGCGAAAGGGGAAGCGCGAGCGAGAGGGCGAGCGAGGAAAGGGAGGGGGCCGAAGTGAGAGCCTCGTCTCGCTTCTATACGCCGAGAGGGGCCAAAGTTGCCGCGCGGGTCTCCTTCCAGCGGCCACGAGCTGCGCGCGCAATTCACGACTTGAATCATCCGACGGGAGGGAGAGGAT
>VBVR01001648.1:0-28337 GCA_011638315.1 Tetramorium parvispinum | reverse complement strand
ATTTTAATTTATTTAATTATGACAATGAAAATAGGATCCTTTCTACCCTACGTGTTCATTTGAAATGGAAATTTAATCACGCGATCCGTTATGAAGATGTACTCCTTTCCGTTCAGTATCCTTAATTTCCATTCTGAATTCATTACAAATACATGCATAATACTCGTTGTAAATTCGTATACATTTTCATTGAGTCGTATGGTCCCCGTGCCATTCACGTAATCTTCCATATTATATTCTCGGCGCTATGTTATCAGCCGCCACATCCTCGCGTTCCAGATTCCTGGCCGGCGATTCACACTCGCTCCAGCAACTTTCGTTTTCGACGCAGCCGGCGTGGCGGGGAGGGGCCGTCGGGTGTTTCACCGTTTACGTTACGTTATGTTACGTTTACGTACGCCGCGAGCTTTGGGAATTTATCTTTTATCTTATCGCGGGCGTCGCGTGCTCGACGAGACGCGAATCAGACGGGAGCCGACAGTAGAAGTCAATCGGCTACCGGGTCCGATGCCGCGACCTCCTTATCGTCCTGGACGAAGAGAGACGGCGGCGAAAAATCGCCGATTATATCGGCGTTCTATTTTCGTCGCGTGTTCGCCTCGTTCTCAAGGGCGTCCCGTCACCGACATACTGGTGGTCCCCCGCGAAAACGCGGCGCACACACGTAGACTCGATTTCCAGAATTCTCTCCGGATATTTTTAAACAATTATCGCGCGCCGCGTTTTTGCGTGGTTTTGTTATTTCAAATACCATAATAATGTTGTCTCCTTTTGCCGCAAGGAGATTATCCGTTTGTATAAATAGATAAAATAAATCATTAAATTAAGAGAGGGGAATCATGGAGGGAGAAACATGTGTTATGCTCCTATTTACAGTTTTATTAAAAATTAATGAAAGTATACTTTAAGAGATAAGATAACGCAAGTTTTCCTTTTAAAGATTACACTTCGACATCACCGCGGATTTATTCGCTTCGGATTAAAGAATTAATGTACGTTGTATAATAATGTATGTTGCAGATCGATTGGAGGGATCCATGGCTGGCTGTGTTATTGACTTTTCACGTTGCCATCACGATGACCGCACTAATGACGAGGAACCACACGAATTTTCAGATAGTCCTGTTTCTCGTACTTCGTAAGCGTCTGCTGCAATTATCGCGAATTTTGCACAGTTTTCCTTGACATTTACCACGAGTCGGTTTCTGTTTTAGTGCTCCTGGTTTATTTCTCGGAAAGCATTAACGAGGTTGCGGCTACGAACTGGATGTACGTATTAAATTGCGGACGTGTCAAAGCGGTTCCTTTCCGCAGCCGCTTTTCCGGGCCCGTTTTAACAATCCTCTTAACAACTTTTTCAGGATATTTTCTAGACAGCAGTACTTTGATTCACAAGGCATGTTTATATCCGTCGTTTTCTCCGTGCCCATTTTAATTAACTGCATGATGATGGTGGTAAGTATAGCGGAGTTGCAAGAGCCAACTTGGAACGATACGCGTTCTGATGCTGGTTTGACCACGCGCATTGATCGTCGTGACCTTTCAGGCCAGTTGGCTTTATCAATCCAGTCAATTAATGACAAGCCTGAAGCGAGCTCAGCTACGGCAGCAGGCCAAAAATCGTCAGACGGACGGCGAGGCGGCGAACGAAAGAACGGTGGCCGGCCGACCGAAGCACGAGTGAAGATCCGGGGATCTAGTCATAACACGCGGTAGAAACGAGAGAGTAGTGCAGGACATACATGCTATTTAATTTAAGAACAAGAGAGAATCGCTAGAATTATACTTTACGTCGACTTACAGATAGATTTTCACAGAGCGCCGTGTACGTTTGGCCATCGTCGACTCGATAATCGCTCCGATCTCGATTGTGAAACGTCGCTTAGCCAGTTTGATATTTTACGCAGAGATTTCCTGCGCGACGGAACGGGGAGGGAGAAATAAATATACAATAATAATATTGATGCAGTCGGAACGATAACGCAAGTCGGAATTGCCTAGTCACACTCTACGTACCTCCCGACATCGTACCGTATTACACACAACGATTTTATGGAATTAAACCACTTGATGCGCGAAACGCAGCCTGGATTGATGAGAGATAATGGCCGTGCCAGGAACAATAACTACGCACGGAGGAGCCCGTACGGTAACGCGACAAGCCACCGCTTGTCCTTGTCTTACCATTAATGGGCGACTTCGACTAAATTTCAGTTATAGCTATAATTACGCTATTGACTTAATCGGTTTGTCTATAGCACATAAGTACTGTATACTTTATCGTCTCTCTGGCCTCTAATTTTCCTCTAATTTTCTTTCCGTGTGCAGAATAATGAAAATAATGAAAAAATGATTAAAAGATGAGAAAGAAGATTCCATTCATCATTGAATTGCAATTGGTATTGTTTTGTTTATTGATACCTTAATTTAATTTAATTTAATTTGCGCCGACCGAAGTTTGGTCGAGGTCGTCCAGCGAGGAACATTCCGCTAGTTTATTTATATTGTTCTGATATGCAGATGCTGGTCGTGAGAATCAAAGTGTTCTTAATGTGTAATTAACGTACTTATTACATAAAATAGCGCAAGCACATCATTTTCACTATAACAGCTCCGCTGTAAAAAGATAACGCAGATAATAAGGATCCGATACACGATAACACTTTTGTGCGTGTATGTATGCGTATGTGTGTGCGTGTGTGAGAGCGAGTTTTGCATAACGTTTGCAAATGTGGCCTTCCGCGAATCGTGCCCTACGATCTTGTGGTAGGAACGCGGGATGTCGCCGGGGTGTGGTGTGTCGCGTCATTCCCTGAATGTATATTGATGTAAATCAAAGCGCATTACCTTGCCGCCTTTATATTTAATATAACGCGTTTAACCGTTTTAAGGTAATAATAAAGAGTATTTGTTCATACAAACGCACGCGAATCGCTCCTCTGCCACGCGTTTTCCCGCCCGTCCTCCTTTCCGCGCGACGCTGACTCGGCGAAATGCAAATCTCATTAAACGTATACCTGTGCGCGTACGGATTCGTTTTTATATGTTTTCCTGCGCATTATTAAAATGACTCGCACGGACGGCAATAATGACGCAATTCTCGGATCTTGTCATCTGTCTCTTTACCGAGCATCTATCTGCTTAGAACCCAGTGAGTAAAAAAACGATCATTGTTTAATTAGAATTGCGTATTACAGATATCTTTGATTTTAAACTTTACGTTTACTTTGTTTTAAAGCCCACCTTATACGATCTGAGGATAGAAATTTGATGTGTCACTAACTTTTATATCATAAATACGAGAATTGTATTTTAATATATATTTTATATATTATGATTTAAATATGTTTATATAATATATGTATAATCTTATAATACATGCGCATGTTTAACATAAACTTTATCGAGGTAATTATTCTTATTTATACTACTCCGCACATAAACGAAGCATTCTGAATTCTGATGTGAATTATATATCGTCTAAAGTGGGCTTAATGCTACTTTATTAACTCAATAAACAGCAATAGTAATATTGGGTGCTTTCCAGCAATGTACACAGACGACACTGCGTAACACAGTGTATCATTTCATCCTTGTTGTTTGCTATGAGTGTTAAAGAGAGATAAAATAATTCACTGTGTTACTACACAGTGTAGTTGCTGAAAAGTACTCATAATCATCATCGTTACAATTTCCCAACAGTATAACTACCATCCATTTTGTACCTAACTGTTATATTGTTGAGAAATTGTAACGTTGATGTTATATTAATTATGCCCATTTCTACTAATGTAAATTAACTTTAATCTTTTAACTTTGTCTCTTAATCTCTTTTTATAATTAGAATACAGGAAAAGATAAAAAGTAAGTTAAATTGAGATTAAAGTTAATCTACAGTAATAAAAGTAGATATTAGCGTTTACTGAATAATATTATTGAACGGAGCCAGAATCGTATTAGCCATCGGGAAGATTCGCGAACGCGGCTACGTGGTTTGACCCTGCCAGACGTTTGGATTTTAAATATGGCCGCGCTTAGGTTTGTCTCGACAGAGTGTACCCAGCTATTGAAAATCTACAGTGTACGTGACGTAAGCTATAGATTTTTTACTACCATCCGGTTAAGGAATCGGAATGATCGGAAGTTCCGATTCGGAACTCAACCCAGCACGTAGCCGTTGAATGCTAACTTATTAAGAATATTTTTTGGCAAAAATACATGAGAGAGATTTGACACCGATTCAATTCGAATTTGGTTAAGTTCTTAATATAAATCGTTTGACGTTAATGAGGTGACAGGTATCGAGTATGTTACAACGATGCTGCTCGCTCGTGTCGACCACACGACCGGCAGTGACGGGTTTAATCGCGCGGTTTATCTCCAGAGACGATGGACCGAGACGATGCGTGTCGAAGAAAATCGAGAAAGGCTTCGAGAAACCTTTGTCCGAATCGAGTATCTTGTCGGAACGAACGAAGACCGATGATTGGGATCGCGCGCTGGAACCGCGACCTAACCTAAATCTGACCGGTAAAATAAACACGATTCCGTCCACCTGCGAGGATTATCTCGACGATGTTGACTTGAAGCCGCCGCATGCCCTGGAGGTGGCCACGGAGGACCTGTCGGACATCGGCTCGCCCCTTACGCCGACCTTCAGCTTCGCCAAGTACGCGAACAAGTCGCGCACGATCAAGGAGCTGGTGAACCTCGGCGTCAGTCTGTACAAGTTCGAGGAGTTGGACGGGATGGTGGAGTACATCCTGGGCCTCGACTATGAGCAGGACGTGAAGCCGTACATAAGGTTCCTGCACGACTGCGGGGTACCTGCGGAGTACCTGGGCGAGTTCATCACGAGGAATCCCAATATCTTCAAGCAGGACATGGACGATCTGCATACACGGATAAGATACCTGAGGGCGCACAGTTTCAGCCCGGAGATGATAAAGAACATAATCTGCAAGAATCCCAAGTGGCTCCTGTATAGCACGAAGGACATAGACAACAGGCTCAGCTACTTCCAGAGCACCTTCAAGCTTAACGGCAGAGAGGTGAGAACCCTGACGGTCAAGGCACCCAAGATGGTGACGTACAGGATGGTGCACCTGCTGGAAAACACATTCAGCATCAAGGAGGAGATGGGCTTCGATCAGCAGCAAGTGAAGACGTTGCTTCTCAAGCTGCCCGTAATATGGGTCAAGAGTAAGCGGCAGGATTTGTAAATCAATTTTGAATCAATTGTGAATAAATTTATCTGACGTTTCTCTTAAATTCTGCTTTCAGATCGCGCCAGATTGCTGAATGTATTCGAGTACGCTCACCACAAGATGCAGCTGCAACATGACTTTATCGTGCAGATGCCACAGATTCTGCTTTGTAGAAAGTCCAGACTCGAGCAGAGGCATTTGTTTCTGGTGATAATGAAAAAAGCACAGTACGATCCTTCGAAACCAATGTATGTTTCACCACGAGCCTTAATCAGCGGTACAGACCTGGAGTTCTGTAGAGACATCGCAAACACGTCTGTCGAGCTTTACAATAAGTTTCTCAAAACGTTTTAATTATAATACAAATGTAAATAAATGTTAACAGACACCTTTCGTTTCTTGAATTATTTCTGGAAACGGGATTCCCAGAAGACTTCAATAGGCTATCATATATTTTGCTGGTTTTTCTGTACATCACATATAAATAGGACTTATTTTACATCGCATTTTTTTAAAACCACAATTAAACCACGTTTTTTAAATAAAAAAAATAAAAAATAGCTAACACATCACTGCACAATAATTATAAGTTACGTGTGACATGTTTTTTTTTAATTGCACGAAAAATATAAGATATTTTTAATTACATTTGTAACCAAGTAACTGTTTACTATTACAATACCTTTCATATAAATACGAAATGAGAATAATCGTACCAAATGTGCAATGAAAGTCCGTTTCATCAAAATACGATTTCAAATGGAAACCCGAGCATTTTTAATCATTCTTTTTCTTAATTAATCGTAACTTAATTATTTGCCTAAGGCCGCATCAATGGTTAATACTAATCCCAATCCATTTTCAGCGATCCATCCCGCCCATTTGGAGACTATACATTACGGTCGGTCGAACGCGAGCGTATCGGCAAGAGGACGGAGTTAGGATCAGTGGTAATCAATGCTGCTGGGCCAAGTGTTTAATTGTACTTTCCTAACTCTATCTTCCTTTGTATCGCTCGCACCGAATGATACAGTAGCGAATCGATTAGACCAGCTACGGTGAACACGCCGCCGATGATCGCACAAGTGTTCGTCGCAAAGTGCCCGAACGATTTCGCCTTCTCCGTGTACTTTACCATGAGCGGGCTCAGCTCATAGCTGAAAAATATACCCGGCATTCCGGATTCGCCGGTGAGCAAGGATACTTGCTTCGCATGTCGCGTTACGGAAAACTGATTTGTAAGAAGAGTCGAGCCATCCGCGCGGACATACGTCGTCGGGACGATCTTGATGTAATGGTAAAACATCATAGCGCCTGAAAACAGAAAATGACAGCATCGATAGAAAAAAAAAACTGATACGCTAAATTCGAACTAGGACACATTGTTTCATATTTTAATTAATACATACACGTGCCTTAAATGGATGTTTATGGATAAATTATGAGAGGGATTTGCAAGAAGCTTCATTCGTGGATTTAAATCTCTAATTTTCGGGAGAAGCGATTTAAGTTTTTGAATTCATCGATAAAACCGAGTTATCAATTATATGCTATTTTTTAAAAGGATAAAATTTTAATTTCTCACATTTTATGAATGATACAAATGTTTCTTCATTTCTCTCCAAGGTAATCACATTTTTTCAAGCCCAAGAACAAAATATGTGTATTAAACACACGTAATTGAAATCTCCCGCTACGAATGGCGAAGCAGACGAAACGGAAATAGCAGACGGCGCAGCCGTCTTTTCGCTCACGTTGCGAAAGCATCATGGCGCCTTCTCGATATCGTGACACGATAGCAATGTATTGAGGTTTCGGCAATTCCAGTATCGCGATCGAGTTCCAAAATTGAAAAGTGAGAATAAAATCACCCACGATCGACCGCGCGCGCCGCAAGATTACGTAACGGACATTTTAACAGTAAGTGCGTGCACAATTAATTTTGTATGTGTGTGTGTGTGTTAATGAACTTTGTAAAACTTGTAAAAACATTTACAATTCTGATGAAATTTTGGAAAATATTTCTATTTATGGATGACTCACAAAATTATTCAATACTTCTCTCTCTTTTTTTAAAAAAAAGATTGTAGGTTAAAATCAGAAGCTAAAAAAAAATAGTTTGTCAAAACAAGCACTGAAACTCTTGTTTTGCAGGCTGCAAAATGCCAGTGGTACCTGGAGGAGCTTATCAGCAGGGACCGACTTGCTTCGATAGAATGAAATTGGGCTTCACAATTGGATTTTGCGTGGGAATGGCTTCTGGTGCGCTCTTTGGAGGATTTTCCGCCCTAAGGTATTTTACGCGCTTATAAAAAAAGATTATATGTGCATTAAATCGCTTGTGACAATGAAAATTTTTATTACCAGGTATGGAATGAGGGGAAGGGAATTATTAAACAGCGTTGGCAAGGTAATGCTTCAAGGCGGTGGCACGTTTGGCACATTTATGGCCATCGGCACGGGGATACGATGCTAGCAGGGATATGTTACGGAGGATCATCACAGCCTATCTTTTTTTTTCGTTACAACTGTTTATAATTGTAAGCGCGAGTCACTAAGTCTTTAATAAAAGTAGTATTAAGGAGCAAGAACGTACCTTCCATGGCAACTACGGTTATATCGTCCATTGGATTCGTTTTCCCCGGGATGTTGAGCCCGAAACTTAAGTGTCTAATTTTGTGCGTCATATTGAAATGGGACGAAGTGTAAGGCTGAACATCGTGCACTGCGGTGTCAAAGAACGGAAACCCATGAGAGCGTAGTACAAAGACTATTATTTTTACAAAAAAAAAACCTAGATTTCTCGTTTGGTTTACCATGAACGTGATTGATTGAGAAACTGTCGCCTGGCGCGATATGAAAACTACCGCCGACTCTGTTCACTTCCATGTAACCGTAGATCTGGCAGCCTTGCGTGAAGGCGTGCTTGAGTTTCTCCAAGGACTTGTCATTCTGACACTGTTTAATTTCAGACGGATTCAGCAGGGCCCATTTTTTGCGTCTATAGGCCTCCCAGACGTCCTCGCAGGTGTTGCAGCATCTGCGGACGAAACGAAACATTACATATGTGTTCAATAAATTTCACTGTTAACATTTCTTACAATTAGATACTTACTTCATAGTATCCGAGGCCGCTCCATAGCAATCTCCACAGGTCTCTGTAGTTGTACCAATTTCTAATGGCTGTAAAAATGTTCTATGAATAATAAATTTGCAAACGGACATTTTCAGTCAGTCAGAAAATATCTCTAGAAATTCTGCGTTACCTTCTCTGTAGTTTTACTGACAGCCTTTGCATCTGTAATGTCTGTAATAAAACATTTTTTTTATATAACTTTTCTAGGTAATGTATATCGAAAGTAACATTATGCTTACTTGTCCTCTGTGGATCCTCTATAGGTTTACCATTCAAGTCTAACCGTCTTTTAAAAATATTGTGTTCTATGTGCAAATGCTGCTCGCCGGTCGTGTCCATGGCATCTATCGATAAAACTGCAAAATACTGAAATGACAGACTACATCGCCTTTTCCTTCGCTTATGTATGGGAAACAATTTGCACTTACGATCACAAGATATAGCGGGGACTATAATATCCAAGTTGATTCTCAGTTTAGAACCCCTGGATGTATCTACAAATAATTCCTCGCTCATAGTTGGTGTAAGATAATAGTTTACTTCTGACAAAAACAGTATGCCCATGATGATTGTACTAATGATTGTAACTGAAAAGGCATCATTTTGTCATTTGCACTGGTGTAACGTGTGGTCAGTAATTCTTATCAACCGTAACGAAGTTCGGTACGTCGAGCTGTGCTTTATTTACATCGGCCAAGTATAAACAACGATCCTTATCACAAGCACCAACAAACAGCACATGGTGAGACAAAACGAGATAATGCTACGCTTTATTTGCATTTACATGAGTATCGCAGGAATTAGCAAAGGAATTAACAAAAAGTGTTGGCTGTCAATTTAAATAAAATATTTCAACGATAAATATTGCAATCTATTAAGATACATAATCAACAAAGCATTTAACTGTGTTTAATGTTAACAGAGAAAAATTTTAGGAGGTTATTCGCTGGCTGGTATCGCTTGACTGATCAACGTTATTTAGCGCAGCGGAACGTAAACGACTCGTTGACGGCCCTCGTGGCGATTCTCCGGGTCACGCTCTCGCCGGCGACGGACGGTCACCGTCCGGTATCGCGGACGGTACACTGTGTTTACCGATAGCGCCGCTGAAAGTCCTCACGAGGATATCGGCTTCCTCGCGCACCTTCGGGTGCACGTCCAGCTGCCGTAGCATCTGCATCTTTCCGATGACGGCGCGGGGACGGTACGCGGAGATTGCTCCTCACGGCGGCCCGATGTTTTCCCGCACGACACGTACGTGTCATGACAAGCCGCCCTGCCACCTTGAAACGTGGCAGACAGCAGGCTGCCATTGGTGGAACGACCGGTAGGCTCCTCCGCTCCGTTTCTCGTGCGCGTCCGGCTGCACCTACAAACGAAATAGATGTATATCCACGCGTCAGTGGGAAAGAGAAGAGCAGGCTCCGATTGCAATCTGAGCACGAACGTTGCGAACAAGAGGAAGACCGGCTTCGTAAATCTCGAAGTGGCCATTTCCGCGTTGGGATTTATTCCCTGGCCTTTTACGCGAGTTTTTCTGCATTTATTTGATTTTCAATTGAATAACATAATTTTGTATTTCAGCCGCAAACAGTTCGTTATGTCTTATATCGCTTGTTAACGGAAATTGATAACGTCCAATTTAGATTTCAGATTTAAATTTAGATTTTATAAGCAAAGAACCGAGAGATTTTAATTTTTATATAATTCTAAATTTTTCGTATTTAAATGAATAAAATATTCTTCATGAAAGAGATTGGTTCCCCTGAGATTTTTATTTTCAGTTTTACATGTGTGAGGAAAATCTAATACAGATGTGGCGTCGCATTAAAAAAAGAACAAAGACGATGTAACTCACATGTATAAAATGCGTGGTTTTTTTTTCATACGATGATTTAATTACATATTTTTGATCCACGATGAAGATAAAAAGTATAAATCCTTATATTTATTGTTAGTAACGTGATTCGATAAACGTCCTTTTGCAGAGCGCTGAAAAAGAGGCGAGGAATGCTGAAATAATAATCCATTCGTTGTACGATTCTAATTCGCAACAAATGCTCGATAAACTTTATTCCACATCGTGCATCACGTTGCTCTTCGGGACTGGTGTCTCGATTTAACATACAGATATTTATTGTTACGTGTTTGTACAAAGCGGCCCATTTTAGATATATCTTCTTTGTTTTTTTTTTTTCGGAAGAGGTATGTTAAATTGAAAAATTCGAATATGCGTGTAACGTGTGGATGTAACTGTCTGTTAGAAAAGTTATTATTAGTCTTGTTCTCCATAAAATCGAATGCAAAACGAGTCTGTCGTGTCGACACTCAATAGGTCTTCGCATCAATTTGTAGGCTTCGCGTTATTAAGGCACTCTATGCCAGGAATATTATTTAGCGTGCACGAATAGCAAAATGAGACACGAAACAGAATTCACGAGGAAGGTGTCTAGTGGACTCGAATAAGTAAATAATCGTACGTGCGTATGCGGTTAACTAAATTAATTTTCGTTAAAACTAAATTTTAAAAATACGCTAAAATTAATTGGACGGCGGTCTAACACATCAATCGACCCGTTGGTACTATAGTCGTTGTTGAGTTTGGCAGTAAACAATGCAACGAGTGATACGACTTTCTTCGTTGTAAAAAAAACATCTCAATTTTTCGATTTTCGCATATAACTCTCCCCATAGCTATGCCGGTCCATCGAGGACAAATGATTGAGAAGATTCACGGTTCTCTATGATTTTGACGTATATAATGTACGAAATAAAATTCAATGAGATTCCATAAGCAAAACGGGTCGTTTGTAAATCTATAACAAACTAACGTAAACGATATTTAATTGTAAACGTCAATAATGAGATTCTTGATCGCGCGACAATGTTCGATATCGCTTCACGCGGCGTGAAATATTCGTAGCATATTCTTTGTACTCTGATTACACGTGCTTCGCGCTTCCTTAGCCGCACGACAAACGGAGTCTGATTCTGAATACCAGTAGCGTAATCTCGCAGTTTTCATACGTCGGCAGTAATAAAACAATCTTTCATTCGCGCGTAAAACTCGCAGCCTTCTTGAGTCCCTCGATGATATTGCTGCGTTCAAAGGAATCAATTAGTAGATCCAATTGACCGGCACCCACTGATGCTCCGTAGCTAAAGCATCCAAAGCTGCAACCACCTGCCTGAACGTATTGTCAAAGTCCTCGTTTACGATCACCAAGTCGATGTACTTCTCATAGGCTCTCTGTAGGGCCGCGGATTCCTCCAACGTGGATTTCAGATCGTCCTCCTATCAGATAGATCATCAATCAATTTCTCGTTTTCATTGTCTTATTGTGTGAAAATATTCTTTTTCTAAGATAATGCTTTATACGATAGCTAGTTTATGATAAAAGCGTGAATGCATTTTACATGAGATCACGAACATAGCTTGATTCCCTTAATTACGATCACAAAAGTGTTTCAAGAGATATTTGAGTACATCAATGTAAAGACGCGAACTTGCCAAGAGAAAATTGATATTTTCGTGGCTCCCGTGACTAAGCACATTGAAGGGTTCTATTCTATGAACCAAAATGTAGAAATATCATGCGATACTAAAATATAATTAAATCTATAGCTACCAATAATCTTATAACATTCCGAATTATGGAAGCTATAAGTACATGCTATAGGTATAATAACATAATAAAACAATACGAGTCATGCGACTATACAAACCTCATATAAAGATGCGAGTGACTCCAGTGTCCTGGCTCTTCTCGAGCTGTACCTGATGGAACTCTGGCGGTCGAACTAGCGAAGCCAACATCAAATTTATACAACGAATTAACTAAAGTGATAGAATAAAAATAAAATAAACGACAAAATAAATAATTTGTCGGATAGATTGCTAGCATCACATGAAGTTGATAAGAAGAGCTCTAAGAAGGACGTAGAAATTTAACAGAAGACGTAGGGAAGATGATTTCTGTAAAAATGTAAGAGCAAGCTTTAGAATACCGTTAGATTTCGATTGCTGGCACCGGTTGATCTCCCGAGATCGTACAAAGACTTTAGCTGCTCCATTCCGGGCGCGGCGATGAATATGACGTAAGGCATGAACTCCGTGCTGTTATGGAGGATCTTGAGCGCGGCCGGACTGCAGTCTAGCACGCACATTTTGCCGGCCCTTATCAGTTCCCGCACCGAGTCCAATTTAGTGCCGTATAAATGCCCACCGTGTTCACCATGCTCCAGGAACCTGTGTTCTCTGATGTCGCTTTCCATGGAGTCGCGATCAGTGAACCAGTAACTCTTGCCATCCTCTTCGAGGACTCTAGGCGGTCTCGATGTATCTACGAAAAAAATTACGTTCATTTAGCAAAATAATCAAGCTATCTATGATTGATGAAATGCGAATCGAGATTCTCTTACAGGGTACAATAGTGCCGAACTTTTCAGGATCACTGTTAATCAGCCTGTTTTTGAGAGTCCGTCGTCCTACGCCGCGTGGACCGACCAGGGCCAAGGTTTTGCGTCGGAAGGGCGGCATCCGAGCGACCTCTTCGTAGAGAAGCAACTCGGCACTATCGAACTCGCCGTTCGACTTGGATTGATACATCTTTCTCTTCTTCTTCTTAGATATCCTGGTACCGCAGATGCTGATCTTGTGAACAAAATCGGCCTCGGGCGGCACAAATGCCTTTCTGCGCTCTTCTAACTCCAGCGAGGGTATCAACCCAGGTGATCCAAGACTCTCGCCCTCCACTCGCCGCGCCTGCCACCAGTTCGGATCGGCCTGGTCGACGATCTGGAGGATGTCACCTTTCTGGAAAGGCAGTCCGATTTCCCGGCAGGGCAGAAGCGTGTCCTCCGAGGGATCATAATCGAAGAGGGCCCTCATGTAACACTGCAACGACAAATCAAATGCAAAGTCAAATCAAAGGCGGCTCGACGAGATTGTTATGAATTTTCTCTACGATTACGCCGTTGTGTTTTCCGCGCCTGAATGATTGATATTGTAAGGAGAACGAGAACATGGCTGTTAGCAGAGGCATCGAGGTGGAAAAGCAGCCTGTGGCACTCACCGTGGACTTGAGAGGTCGATTCGTGTCCGAAGCGATACCTGGTGCCAATTTCAAGGATAGATTCTCCTTGGCGTCTTGGATCGCTTGCTGAAGTTCCTCAGGATTTTGAACTCTCTTGCCGTTGACCTCGAGTATCACCTCGCCTGTTTTCAGAAGCTCTTGACGAGCCGCCGTACTGCCACCGAGGATCCTGGCGATGATCATATTGCCAGATTCATCTACTTGCACTGTCAGACCCTGCAATAATATGGACGTGAAAATAACAAGGAAATTTCGCTCTTATTTAGCTACATCGAATTAAATAAAGCTGATTTCACTTGCGACATTGACACACTTTGGAATGCCGATCAAGAAAGCCTTAATAGGCGACGATGAAAATTACAATATTTTGGCACAATATTTGATCGGAGTATCTTAAAGAAGCACGCAGTACCAGAAATCACCGAAACACATGGCAAGCCGGAGAAATAAACGTTGGTACTTATTTACGAACTGCAAGTGGCATCTTTGTCTTTTCTTCGAGCGAATCTGGCGGGCCAATTCGCGGATAGGGAACTTCTCTCGCGATTGTTTCCATCTCGCTTTAAATAATTCTAAACTTAGTTTCGCATATATCGCAATATCAAATATTTTTCTCAATAAATATCCACAATAATTAAGTGAATATTACATTGTTTTTAGTTTGAAAGAAGAAAAGGAATATTTGTTGTTTTAGGTAAGAATGGAAGGCAACTTTGTAATTAACACAGCGAGACTAGAATTAATAGATCATTTTTTCTTTAAATAATAAATAATATAATTTTTATTTTATTTTGCCGCAGGGTTTATTCCTAAATCGTCCACCGTTTTGACTTACCAGAGGTTCATCTGGTTGCCTCCGAAGGCCGACCACTCTGATAGGCATTTCTTCCTTCTTGTTCGTCGGCATCGTCAACGCGGGCGGGTCAGGCGATTTGGAAGGCGCTTCCCTGCGTTCCACCACCGCGTCGTGCGTTTCCAGGAGCGCTCTCAGATGCGCGCTGCTGAGGAGATTCACCAGCTCCCTGGCGTGCGGGTCCTTGGAGGCCCGGAATGCGTGGCACACCTCGTCGACGATGTCACAGACGGACGAGCATACCGGCACGACGGGCACCGGCGGGCCTTCGAGACGCTCCTGCACCTGGCACGCAGACAAGAGAGAGAGAATTTCAAATCAGGTCCTGTTAAAAACTGGTTTCTCCCGGGTCTTAGAATGTGATGCTTTCGCAACCCTATCTCCCTCACGTTGACGCCTATTGTTGATAATTCGAAGCCGTGATAACGTTTCTTTTTCAGTTGCATTATGTTGTCTAATGTTTTTTCTCTTTTTTAATATATTTTATGATATATATTATATTCCATTATGCATTAAGACTTACGTGTCCCACATTCTTTAATTCGTGAAGAAAATAATTTAATTAATTTAATTAGTAGTTCTTGTTATCAATCATGAAAGTTTTTTCATGTCAATTTTATCTCTTGGCCTATTTTTCCATCAGTCAAAAAAAAAATTAATGGAGAAACCCGTTGAATCAACAAATTTGTTCAAGTGCAATTTGCTCATTTTTTTGGGGGAAGACAAATATTTCTCGAAACGTATAATTAAAAATTATAGAAGTGCTGTATACGAATTTATGAATTACGAGACACGTTGGAAAAAATCCGCCTGATAACGCGTTGTTAATAATTACTGGCATGCAGTGATGCGAACGTTGATGGCGTTCAATCGGATTAAAGTTAATCTAATCGACACGAAAGACATTTAGCCTCACCCCACCCGTAGCGGTTCAGAGTTTACAATGAAGTAATTGGGAAAGTAGGTCACTCCGGTCGTTCGACGACGCGTTTGACATGGCGCATTTTCGCATTATTCGATCTTAATGAACTGATACTCTCTTGATAAATACAACTTTAATCACTTTTTTTTAAATACCACAAAATTAAGAAGAGAAATTTGGGAAGTATAAAAGTCAAATAAGAAGCTTATAAAAGCTCTTTTCCGATAAAAATTGCAACTTAACGAAATCAATGCGAAAAAACCAAGATTCACACACTGAGAAAAAAATATAGTTACTTTTGCATCTAATCATAATTTTATAATATTTCTAACACGAAATAAGATTAACTTAACTATATGCATCATTATGTTAACCACAGTTACCATTAAAAATATTATATGGTTGGGTCCAAAAGTAACTATGTTTTTCTTTCAGTGCAAAAGTGATATAAAATTAAAGATAATGATGGGCTATAAAATTAATGATAATAATAAACGAAGATGAAAATTAACGATCCTCGATGTCCCGCAAACTGTTCTCGATCGCTCTGTGATTATCGTGCACGGTGACGAATAAATGCATATTGTTGTCGATGATTCACCGTTGAATTATTTCCTCTCGCGAATCGCGAACGATCCGACGGTTATTATATACACGCGCGTTTTACCGGTCAAACGAGAGAGTGTTTCCTCCATCGTACGTGCTCTCGTGACGCGCGTTGCAAAATCGAGCCGCATTGCCGAGCAATTTCTCCCGATTAAACCGGTCGGCGAGAAGCGCGACTGTTACCTCCGAGAAATTTTTCGAAACGTCAAACGATTTCCTGTGTTCGACGTGTTGTTTGTTCAACGTGCGCGTCGCCCACGTGCTCAGGCGAGGCACAAACACGAAAATCCGTAAACCGTCCGTCCGTCGCGCGGAGATTTATCGGCGCACTTGGTCGCGGATCATCAAGCCGGCCGCGGTCGTTTTCCCGTCCCGTTTACTCCGAACGGACTCTCGCGCACAAACGACTGTTGTATCCGAGAGACAGGCGAGAGACGCGAAATTTACCCGGAGGCTGCGGTCCGAAACGCTCCGCACAGCGCACTTGTGTTTATGGACTATAAAGCGCCGTGGCATTTATTTATCCGCCACGCCGCGGAGAATCCTTTGCGAGACGAATCGCCCGGAATTCGTTTCCCTCCGCGGGGAGAGAACGAGCCGCGCGGGAGATCTGCGAACGATCTCCCGCAAAAAGAGGCCGCACCTCGCGGCGCGAATCGCCGCAAGAACCGATCGTTTCGCAGTCACGGCAGAGGCGAGCGAGTCCCCTCGCCTTCTCTTCCGAGTATCGTCCAGGCGAGTCGAGCTCCTCCACGTTTTCTTCGCCTTTCCGTCGAATTCATTCCAGGCTCGCTGGCCATACGGTCCTACCGATTCTCTCGGCCACCCCGATCGGCATGCACAAGACCCTACCCCGATCGCGCCACTAACGGTACTATCGCGTCTCCGCAAGTTTCGCACCTCTCCGCAAACGGCTCTCCGCGTCGCCGAAGCGGAGCAACGTGAGATTGAGGATGATAACGCGGATCCTCCGTCTGCACTCTCTGACAGACGCCTCTCTCGCGAGCCCACACACGCCAGCCACGTTCCTCACCTGGAGAAAGAGTCGCGACGCGATGCTCCGTGCGAACTGGTGACGCTAAAGCGGCTCTAACTGGCCGTGGTCGGTGCCCCCGCGGCTTGGTATCGATCGGCGGCGAACCCGGAGGGAAAGCAGATCTGTCGCACCGGGGCGGTATATGCGACCACCGCAGGATGCTGACGACAGGGAGGTGCTCACGGGGTTCGCTACTGCCGTCGCGCGACACTCTCTCGCGTAAGCAGCAAGTCAGAAAAGTCTGCCGCGCCTACTGACGTCGTCTGGCCTCCCTCCGCACCGGCAGCCCGTTCAGGCGAGTCGCCTGTCGTTTCTGGAACAGGTGGGGGCCCTTCCTTCTCCAGTTCTCCTGGCATGCAACACTCCGCTACGTTCGCTCCAGGAGCGTAGCATTCTCCTCCGGGTGCCACCGTTTCAAGGCCGTCGCGGGACGACCAGCGAAATCGTGCGTCTCTCTAGACGTCGCAGGACACTGCATATTTCTTGTTGACTCTATCATTTATTACGGCTTTCTCGTGCTCAAGCTGACTCCGCAAATTATGATTCTAGGCCTAACTTTAAAGTAAATGAAGGATATGGCAGCAGCGGATGCGATGGTGAATATGTTTAGTTCAGACTCGACACAATTTTGTAATCCAAGCCTTCGAACATGATCCCTTTCGGTGCAGAAACGTTTCGAAATTTGGAGCTGCACCGTAAAACAAGCAATGAGGATCCCTCTTTTTCCATTACCATGAAGAAACATACCAAGGATAAATATGTAATTTCCGCATATCTGCCGCTATTGACACAAGTGAGGCACTTCGTTGTTACGTTTATGAGCCTTTACGAGCGATCTCGTTTGTAGAAAATAGCTACGATGTCGATGCTCCTTTTTCGGTATAATTTGACGTTTCTCGACAACGGTTTAAGACAGGTAGAAACTCGCAATGAAGAATGTTACGTCACACCAGTCACACTCGCTCCGATTGTTTGCTTTGTAAACGAAAAGGGGAAACCTTACTTGGTGCAAACTAATCACTCTAGATCCTACGACAGGTGGAAGAAAAATATATTCTTTTTTTTTTCAAATCATAAAAGCACTCCAGTTCTAGAAACAAATTGCTCCCTTTGTCGACCGGAGCTGCAGAGTCATTTAACAATCGGCAACACTGAACGCTCCATCATTACATGTGTCACCGTTTTGAGGACTCGACAGTTTGTACGAGTCGAGTTTACGAGGCAACGTCAGCCGCGTGACGTAACTGCATGTCCAGCAGCTGAACACGCAGCGATCAGCGAAATCGGTATTCGCTATTGTTTGTATTCGCGACGAAGAGAGAACCATCTCTCTCGTCAAAGGCAATTCCACGCACGAGTTGGAGCAGCGGAGTCCGGTCACACGAGAATTTCGCTTTCCAAAGTAAGTGCAAGATAAAGAAAAAAGAAAATTACGTATCGGTGAGTCGTGACTAGGATTGCCAAGTCAAAATTTTAAAAACAAGGACGCATAGATTAAAAAAAGACGCTTACGAAAATGTGTTTCATATACATATAATGTGCATAATATATACATTGTCTTGCTGCGCAAGCGTAAGTAAAAAGAGATAGATATCCACAACTGTATCCATCTGTTTTTATCTGATCATCGCTGATGTTTGCTCTGTTGAATTTAAAAAGCATAATATTTTGAAAATATTTTATTTTTTTATATTTCCCCGGACGCTTATAATTACCCCGGACACTTTTAAAAATTTCCCAGGACGTCCTCGGACACCTTAAAAAAAGAGGATAGTGTCCAGGGAGAAAAGGATGGCAACCCTACGACCCGTGACCAAAGTCCAGCGTACAGTCCTGTCACTCACACACGTGGACCGACACGCATGTCGCGTGTGTGTCTCTCCCACTTCCTCCCGTGCGCGATCATAAAGCCGACTCACCGACTGAAATTACATATCGCGCGCGTCTCGTCGCTACATACACGCTACGGACTTACATTGCCGTCGCGCTCGTCGCGACACGCATGCTCGCGCCTGGATTTCTGCGACGTGCACGAGCGATGACTCCCGCTCGCAGGAGGCGCCTATGACCTGCGGCCAATCAAGAGGTCGCCGCCAATTATCCGTAATTATCATTGCGGAGAGAAAGATAGCAATTTCGCTCAATTGAGCGAATGTAAATCTCAATCTTCTCCTCTCGCGCCTCATCGCGTCTCATTTACGCAGGAACTATAACGTTCCCTGCGGGATGAAGAGATTGCTCGTCCAGGTGATTATCACGAGAGTCTGGCAAATGTTGTTTCCTTTTTCTTTCTTTTCCACCACTCCTGCCATCTTTCTCAGAATAATTGGACGTTCTCTCGACGTCTCTGCGATATTTTCCGCTGGCTTTCCCGCAAAAGACGCCCCGTTGTGACCGTCAGCACTCTCTACTGTTGGCTCAATTCGGCGTAAAAGGCGGAAGACGTGAGCCGACTCTTTAACGGCTTCTTGACACACCGGACGTTCTTTACCTGCTGCGATGCACGTGTTCTACCTGCGTGGCTGGTAGAAAATTACCGGAATGTAGGTCCCAGGTTTTCGAACGAGGGGAAAACGCGGTCGATAGGGAGAATGAAAAGACTCATTCAATATGAAATATCGCCTAGAAAGGGGCGAAGAAACCAATCAATCGAGAAACCAAACAGTCAGAACGCACGCATCGCGATGTTTTTTTTTTCCATCGCCGGTAATATTCTCGTTGAAGGCCATCTCTCTTCGCGGCTCTCTTTGCGATCGCGGGAAGTGTGTCGCGACCGAAATAGCGTGGGTGTCGCGCGGATGTTCCGAGCGCGTGATGCAAGCACGTAAAGACACGTAGAGAGAAAAAGAGAAGTGAGGAAGAGAAATAAAACTAAAACGCCCCGGCGCGAGCTCGGTTCCCGAAATTCCCTCTTTTTCTCCATGCTGAGTGATGAACGATCCTCCTCGGCCCTCCCCTTCGCGCCGGAGGAACACGCGGCTCGACCGGATTCCAGTGGGCTGATACTATCCGCGCTTCTAAGCCAAATCGTAGGGATACAAAATGTATTTTATTGAAGCTCGAGGTACCTAACGTGCTGAGTTTACAGAAGCTTTTCATATGGAAATTCAGATGAAGAAGCTAAAAATTACATACAGAGTAATTTGAAGAAAAATGAAGACGATCTAAAAATATTTACGGTATTGCATTTTTAATGCGTTAATTCGTATTTTAGTAAAATTTTTCACTTGAAATATTACTTTATCAAAATCACGTTTAATCATATAGTTCAGTTCACAATGGCTCAAGATACAACAAAAATTAAACGATTTGGATGTCACAGTATTAATGAAATCGTATCAGCTACAATTTCGAGGAGTCCCAGATTCCATCTAAGATGCAACTCGAAGAATATATTATAAGAAAGGTGATACTATTCGCGCACCCAAGCCAAATCGATACAAAATTTATTCTGTTAAGATCTAAAGTAGCCAACGTACCGAGTTCACAAAAGCGATACTTAATTCGGGGAATATTACAAGAAGGTTCTGGAACTGCTGGATTGATTCGGAGAACATCGCATCGCGGTGAGGATATTCTTCGGGCACAGCGAATAAATATATCAAGTTAAATTTATGTATTACTGTGTTGCGTTAAAGTGAGAGTATAGGCGATAAGTATAAACGATCGAAACGTTACTGCTAAGACGGTTACTTACTGGCCCCCGCTCCTCGCGGGGACTACACAAGCCTAGATTTCAAACTATATTTAGAAATTGGAGAACTGCATATTTTCGCTCTCCCCGTAAAATCGTATACTATACGTCACGGTCGCACGCGGAAATATTCCCTGATTTAATCCGGGCTGGTTTATCTCAATCGTCGCGTTTCGCCATTCTCAGATAATCGATCAACGCGGCGAACACGTTCACGTAGGACGGTTCAACGACACGGACTACTCGGGCAGACGGCCAGAACGCTCGTGCGAGTATTTCGATTTTTTTTTATTCATTCAACGACATAACGAATCCGAGAGATATCGGCGATGGATGAGAACTCGCAGACAGATCCCTCATAAATTTCCACGAGCATAGTAAACACAGTTTGATGAGCACATGGACACACATTCGATATGTCTAGACTGAAACGAAATCCACTCGCGCGTTTACGATCCGTTCAAGGCGTGAGTGAAAATTGCGAATCGGTATCGTTTCCCCATTAGAATTTCTCGTATCCGACGCCGAGCGATGAAAACGGGAAATTAAAGGCAAGAGAAAGAAACCTCCTGTCACGTCGAGGAAAAAGAAAATTCAATTCTTTTTCATTCTACACTGAGAAAAAAATAGATGCAGCAACTATAATATCATTATAATTTATAGTTATTTTTAGACTCAACTACATTCTTAAAGTTACTCAAACAATATAAATTATGATTGATTTAACATTTTAGTAAAGTCCTCATAATCATAATTTAGTCCATGCAACTTAAAATACGGTTGTTATTAATCAAAACGAGATTTTTATTTAGTAAGTTTTACTACAAAAAATGTAATAATAACCACAATTGGCATCATTATAAGCATATAATTATTATTACCAATATTACAGTAACAACTACTATAAAAATTATATTCTTGACTATAATTATTTTACTATGCAATTATAGTCGCAAATACTGTGGTATGTGTACCTTTCTCTCAGTACACGTTGAAAAGTCCAACACCAACGATAAGATATTATCTATGGCGTTTTTCATATTTAATCTACTGACAAGTAAGAAGCAAAAGTAGTCAACGGAGATCCGAACTATTCAGGTAATCTCGCGAGACGACCTGCCGGATTTTATCTGGAGATAAGGACTCACCTTCACGAGGGACGTGACGACCGGGCTGTCGAGAAGGCCCTTCAGGAACAGCAGATCCGTGTCATCGGCAACTTTGCCCAGCTCCTCGATGTTGTCGCGCACGTGCATGAACGCGGCTGGAACAGTAACGACGTACTTGTTCATAATCAGCTGCGGATACACCGGGGCCAGGAACAGAGCGCATCGCCGCATGCGGCATGCGACCGCGACGGCGGCAACGGTCGGGAGAAAAGAGAGAAACAGAAAGGGAGAGAGGGTGAAGCGGGATGCCAACGTGGGGTCGTCGCCGACGCAAGAGTGAACCCGGGCGTGGCCATCTTTCGGCCTGATCAATATCATCAGCTACAGGTGGCCGAAACTGTCACGCGAGATCTCCCTCGACTCTCGACCTGAGCTTCGAGCATTTTCCACGTCTGTTTATCGCTTTCTTTTGACGAGCGAGAGTTGAAGTGAAGGTAAACGAAACTTTGAAGTAAATTTGTTAAATGAACAATACGCGCGAGAGCTTAGAAGATTTCAATCAAGATCAAATAAAAAATAACATCCAGAATTAGCTGATTAATTCAATATCGATACCAACAAAAAGTTTGTATTGCATTCATACAAACTTTTTAATTCAGTTATAATAGTTAAAAAAAGAATAAGTAATTATATAACTCTTTTTTGAAAGTTGAAAAATTATCGACGGCCCGTTGTTCGTTTTAATAAGCGCGAGACTGGAAGTAGTGTATATGCGCGAGTGTATACCCTGTATAACAGGGTTGATCTTATTTCGAATAAGCTCAAGGGTCACTCGGGAAGCGCAAAGTTGTTAAATAACATGTCCAAGAGTATTCAATTAGCGTCAGCTCTATTCGCGACTTGAAGTGGCACGCCTCGCCAAGGCCTCTTAGGCCTTTATTATCGCGTTCCATTTAAGTAGAGCTGCACCTGTTGGCGGTTCGATATTATCGATCGCGATGTGTCTGCTGCCCCTTGAAACCCGTTCAAATATTCTCTATTTCTATCCATAATTTGTATTTACCGATTACCATCTCTACGCTTGGACGAACGAAAATACATCTAGAAAGTGTACGTCTAGCCCGTAGTTTTAGAAATACGGCTGTATTGGACGTTTCATGAAACGCACGGCTCTTCGATTGATTATGCGCCGGTAACGCGTTTGGAACTCTCGACTGCTTGATGAAAAGCCACTTGACTATGTAATAATAACCTGCGCCAACTATGCAGCGTATGAATGATAAATGCATGCCATTATAAAGCATTGAAGCATGGCTGGAAACGCGGGAGACGCAACGTGCGCGGAATATGCTGCCGGTTTTCACGCTCGTGAATTGAGTGAATATATATTTCGTCTGTTGCTTTAGCGTTGACATCGATAATTGAATTCTAAATTATTTTTATAGTATAAAAGCAGTAACAAGTAATACATTACAACATATAATACTATGACAATATTATACAAGCAGAAAAATAAAAGTGCTACATATAACTATAATATAATAATTATAGCAGTAGGTATATAATTGTACTAATTAATATAAATTTATATGTACAATTATTTATATAAATTGTCATTATAAATTGATTATTTTCTTATTGAGCCTTTCTCTTTTTCTTTTTTCTAAAAATACTACCAATTTAATTAGTGCTTCATTGAACGATTCCGAAGTTATTACTACGCGCTGATGAATTTTATGGACGAGCAGAAAACGCGACAGTATGAGTGCCGTCAACCGAAAAGCATACTCGTTGTACGGTGGTCGTTAAAATAAAAGGGAAATGCAAACGCAGGCGGGAAGGGTGGGAAGGGATGGAATTAAAAATATGCGGCCGGCGATAATATTTGCGTTCGCTCCCACCGGATGTTCGAGGAAATATGCCTCGCTATCGAGAACGCATGCTCATATATACGTAAAGTGAGAGAAAATATTTCTCTTTAATTTCGAGGAAATCGTGACAACAATTTCGCTGAGAAACGTTTTTGTTCATTACGTGTGCGAGAAACCATTCTCGTCCGCGGCCAGACGCGACATTGATGTTCCGTCGCGCGACGACGAACAAACTTTACCGTTGTCCATTTGATGGATTATCGTGCTGCCGTTCATAGCGTCCGTGCTGGCCAACAATCGCCGATCCTCCAGCTTCTCTTTTCTCCCGAAGAAAACCATGATAACGACATTCAGCTTCGTGCCGCCTCTCGAAATGTTCTTTCCTTCTCGATTTCGATGAAACCTCGCCGCGAGTTTATTTACGCTTTCACATTCACATCATTGCTCCTTCACATGTTCCAGCACATTTTTACCGCGTAAAATTGTCGTCCCGAGACCAAAGCACCACTTTATCCTCTTTAACGCGGAAAGCAACTCGAAATTTAAAAACCTGAGACTCACTGGTGGTTGACCTTGTCGCTACGAATTGTAAATCACTATTTAATCACTTGCGCATTAATTACACCATTAATTCACCGTTTAACAAGGTTCGCCAAGGAAAACGTCTCCGTCCGTTGCTTCCGTCGCCGCCACTTCGCAGTGAATGGAAACACTGTCTTACACCTGCCGGGGCACCGTGGGGCCCTGGTCCAGACGAGGGGACCGCAAGCGGCACCCCGCCGAGGTAGTGGGGCGACTAAGAAGGCAAGCCAGACGATGATCGTTGACACGAAGTCACGTAACTAGTTGCCGCTCGGAAACCTTGGACGATGTATACGATATGCATCGCGCGAGAAGAAATCGCGCGGGAAGAATGAGAACCGGGGCAACGAAAGGCGAACGGAAGAAATCGGCGGGGGGACCACGATCGGAGGAAACGTAAGCGCCACCGGCTGCCGACTGGCTTCGGAGATTCAAAGCTGGCTCCTACGAAGGGTCGGGGACGTCCATGCGGCCAGAAACAAACCAGCTGGTGGACCAATGGAGGGGGCAGAGCACGCAGAAACGTGAAAGAAGAGAAGAAAAGTAGAGAAGAGGCGGGAATATCGCCACGCGTCGATTGTTCGATACGTCGATCAATTTCGGGGTCTTTTTCCACGGAAGTTTCTTTTATTGTGCTCTAATAAATGTCGATACGTATCCCGAGGGAAGATATATCTCGAATTATCGTATCTCGCTGAGTCGGCGAAAGTAGAAAGACCGAAGAAACTAGGATCAATTCAATTAGAACCGAGAGCGGAGTAAATACAATGTCTAATCTTGTTTTCTGGATGACACAGCTTTCGTGACATCTTTTCAATGGCGACCCTTTTGATTAACTTTATCGCAGGGAAACGCAGTTCCTTTTATCTCGGTTAACAATACAGTTCACGAAATTGGCAATATGTGTCTTCTCGAGCGAAGAGAGAAAACGGCGAGGTAAAACAATGCGGTAATCGCTAAAAGGAACAAGAAAAAAAGCATTCGTTGATTCGAGGAGATGTGAAGAAAGCGTGATGATGAGATAAATGGTAATTCAAAGAGAGAGAACGGAAAAAGACGAGGGGAAGGAACGCGGGGACAAATCCGATAAAAACAGAATCTCTTCGGCATTACGGATGTCAGACGCCGGAAGTGTTTCCGGCGTCCATCCCAGTATTGTCCCGAAGAATCTTCTTCACTACGAGAAGAAGGAAGTGATCAGTGGTAGCTTTTCTCGTTCAAGGTTGCGCGTCGAGCACGTCATCGATCGCGCCAGGCTTTCCGTCGTCCGGTGAACACGTGCGTGACGATCGATCGAATCGCAAACCGTGGATGAACTTTGGACGGCTCGCCGGTACCAACGGATTCAAAATCCGTCGCGTTCAATCGTGTTATATTTTAATATATAGAACAGTCAGAATATCTTCAGTATTTTACATTCTTTCATTGAAAATTTTGACACACTGCGATATTTAATAAACAATTATCGCAATCGTTGATAATCGGAAAAACATTATATGACATTTCGCAAGAGAGACATCAAACACATCAAAGGTTTTCAGAAATTCACGAAATTCTCGCATCTAATGACACATGCATTGCAAAAGCGGTTTTATATATTTCCGATCCAATTTACTTCGTACATATTTTCCTGCACTAAAAGAAAAATATAGTTACTTTTGGACCCAATTTTATTAATATTTCTAATGATAATTATGATTAACACAATGATGCAAATAGTTAAGTTAATCATATTTCGTGTTAGAACTATTATAAAATTATGGTTCATGGGTCCAAAAGTAATTATATTTTTCTCTGTGGTCTTACCTGAGGTGGAGTTAAGATCCTTCTTTTGGACGATCGACGACAGAGCGGAACACCCGCATATGTCCTCGATGACGCTCCCCCCCGATTTGCTCCTTCTCATTTCGGCAGATTTCTCTCGATGACCCCGAGCGACGTCATATCACGTCTACCCCGGCCGATCACTCGGGTCCTCCGGCGCAGCAAGACCGGCCATTACGACGGCTCCTCGTGGACCACAGTCCAATCCCGCGAAATCGCCGTCATCGCTCGCCCGGGGAGGTTCCACGTGCGCTGTTGCGCACCGTCGGCGAATTCCTGACAGCCTTCGGCCTCGATCAGACGACGAACGGACGTTGCGCGATTGGAAACTGATCAGGATCTATTCATAGATCGAAACGACTTCGGGCGCCCTGGTCCAAGTGGTGTGTTTTCGCGTACGCGAGAGCGGTACCACGCCGGTGGGCACCACGGGGCGCACATGAGCCACGCGAACCGACCGCGACCGGTACTTATAGTCGTCGGTCCGAAAGGGGTGGCTTTTGTGGCACCCTGTCTATCCTCCCTCTCCCTCGCTCCTTCCTTCCTTCCTTCTTTCTCTCTCGCTCGCTCTCCTTCTCTCTTACTCTCTCTTGTTGCAATTCCTCGACTCGTGGCAACGACGACTGGTACGCGTTATATCCTCCCCGATCGATAGTAAACGCGCCCATGAAAGGGTCGCAAATATTCTTCACGGGGCTGCGCGCCAAGGAGAGCTGACGCAAGAAATTGTTGTTCCGAAAGTTTCCCGGATAATATACTTCCCCCTTTGCTCTCTCTTTCTTACTCCGACGCTGACGTTTCAAATTTGCGAAATGCTATTTTTATGGGTGTTGGGAGGACTGGTGTTGAAAGAACAAATGGATGATAATATTATTTTGGAGATTAATATATCCTATATTACCATTCTTCATCATTTTCTCTTTTTACGAGATATTTTAATATTTTAGACAACCAAAATCCTTTTTTTTTAATAATGCTGAACTGATGCTATTCTATAAATAAATCCAATTAATATGTTTTTATTCGCTTAAAAATATCATGAAATTAGTATTAAATTGTCTAAATTAAAATTTTATATAACATCTTTTTAGAATAATTTCATCAATGTGTGCAGCGCGTAAAAGCTAATATACTCTAGTTATTCTCAATACATCAGAACTTTCTTAGTATCACGGTATTTTAACAGCTGCTGGCAAGTAATACCAGAGAAAGTTTCGAGATACGGTAAACGTATTGAGCCGAGTGGAAGGCTCTTAGCGGTAGGTAACCCAGGTCACGACGTTCCTACATTTTGTATCATCAAGACGAGATGGCGACTATATCCAGTATATGTTTTTTTTATATAATATCTTTTAAATAAGAAAAAAAAATGAATAAACTGTCTTATGACTTCAATCCCAGGTAATTCGTTTTAGGACTTCGCTTATCAAAATTTGTACAAAACTAACACTGTACTTTCCCATGCGTTAGAAAAGTAGTAGACGTAAGCTAAAGAAGTGAAGAAAGATCAGACTTTCGTAATCATCGACGATAACGTCAAGGGTTAAAATAAAAATTGTCATCACCTTCAGATATTTGTTAACGCGTTTTTCACTTTGTTTTCGTACAAATATAAAAGAAAAAAATTCGGATATAGAGGAATATACAAGGTGTCCCAAACAGATCGCATATCCTTTTAGTGACAGATTCTATGGAACATTCTAAGTCGAAAACTCTTACGCGAAAATGTGAGAGCTATAATAGTTTTTAAATAGGAAGCACTTAAAATTAACCAGTCAGTTTGCGGAATTTCGGCGCACTCAGGTATGACACATCGTATAATAGTGAAAGTACCTTTGTATTAAATATTTGTTGAAATATTTTACCGATTTTACATATTCAATCTGCTTTGTAAAATTATTGATGTAAGAAAACTACAGTATTATTATGGTAGTTATCTCTTCCTATGGTTTAATATAAAAAAATATTTTATTAATTGCCATAATTTGAATATGCTCAGTATACAAGAAAAGTCACTCGCCGATTTGTGACGTATTTCATATGAGAACATCTTCATTACTGTTCGATGTGACATGCCTGAGCGCGCCAATTTTCCACAAACTGACTGGAGCTGCGTTCGGAAACTTCACTCGGGTGCACACGAGCATCGTTCTATCTTTGTTACTTACGTAGAATTGAACAAGGACAAAATGATGCCGGTGTGCACCCGAGTGGTATTTCCGAACGCAGCTTAAGGTGGTTGTTCAATGACTGTCTAGTCAATACCCACTACCTACGCGAAACTTTTTCAAATTCATTGTAATAATCTCTAAAAATCATTCGATAATTAAAAATGTCAATTTTACCGATGTTTCTATTAATTTTCGTTATTCATTTTGTAATAATCGAAAATAAATTTATC
>VBVR01001647.1:0-28341 GCA_011638315.1 Tetramorium parvispinum | reverse complement strand
GCGGGTGCTGATAATGGCGGTGGTGGTGTGTGTTGGTGTGGCGGGGTAGACGGCGCACGGGAAAGTTACGCGAGCAGGTAACTTTTGATCTGAAAAGTGGTGGCAGGTTGGCAGGAGGATAGCCGTGGACTTGAATGGCGAAGTGCCTCGAGGGCCGTTAGATGCATTTTTCATGTCTCGGCCAAGATATACACCTAGGCACAAGTGGCAAGCGCCCCCAAACTCTCTTCTCTTCTCCTTTCCGCTCCGCTCCGTCCTCTGCCTCGCACTCACGCACGCGACGTCGTCGCCCTCCCCGTGTCCGCTCGGCGGATAACGTTAGTCACTAAGCAGCCCCCTCCGTATCGCAGCTCGCTAAAAGTCTCTCGGTGATATGAAGCGTGTATTCAAACGATGTAATTTCTTCTCCTTGTCTGCCCCTCTCGCCCCACGTCTCTCCCTCGCCGCGGGCGCATTTGGCTCGTTTCTTCCTCGGAGAGCTTCCACCCCGGCTTTAAACTGTTTCTGGCTTTGGCTACCTCGATCGTCTACGCGGATCGTCCGGGATTTCGTCCCGAGACCTCCGTCCCACCGTGGAATTTATTATCCCCGATAACTTTTCTCGCATGCGAAGTCGTAGGAATTGCCGCTGCCGGCCGATCGACGCGGCGGGCGAGATCGAGAGGCAGAAATGAGATCGAGGATAGCACTTTCAAGTTTTGGAAGCGTGACGCGAATTGGACTTCTCTGTCCGCGTGCATGTGTGCGGCATAAGATATCGAGTAGGTCGCTCCCTAATGCTTATCTTCGATTCAGTGACACACGTCGCACTCGGACTGGATACAAACAGCTTTCCCTGCCTTTCCGTAAGTTTAGACGAAAACTATGTTTCCGGCTTTATCGCTTCACTATATATCATGTACGTGATATGTCTCTCGAGTCTCTATCGAATTCTGTTTGAGAAAGTTAAAAGTGACCTCTTTTAACAAGTTAAGAAATAAGTTCAGCAATCATGATTTATGACCATTTTTTTATTTTTTATAGAATATTTTGTTAATTAAATGTCTAACTTGTTTAACATCATTTAATCATCTAATTTAACATCACACATCGCTTATATCAGTATAATGAATAGTAATGAATGAAAGGCAAGAACCACCCTTCCTTTTATCGCGCGAGCTCATCAGGACGTCGTAAAATCATATCGGGCGTCGAGCCAGAGAGCGACTGAAATAAAGAAGAGCTGTGTGAGGGGGCGAGTTCGAGTGCGGGGTTAAGACGTAGTGGTCGCGCGGATGTACCCTCGGGAATTGCTCAGACGGGACGTGGAGGGGAGAGGGGCAAGTTAAACGACTACAAACGAAGGTAACCGTTAGGCGAACGAGGACGACGATGAGATCTGCTTGAGATTTCGGACGCGTGCAGAGCTCTCCTTAACCTCTGCCTCGTCCGCGTTTTTTAACACGGGATCTTTCTTCTCGTTTTCGTCTCGTTGTCTCTCTGTCCTCCTCCGTCGTCCTATCCTTCTCAGAGATGGCCGGGTTTCCTCCCCCCCCTCCCCGATCTCTCTCGCCGAGCAGTTCCATGGCGTACTTTGCTTGCAAATCAAATTGGACCGGGACTTTGCCCGCCCACACGGCGAGAATTTTTCGACTTTTGATCTTCGCGATCGATCAAGGAAACACCGGGGAGACACGGGGAAATTCAGTTATCGGACGTCAGCCATCCACATTGACCCTACCTTTCTCTCTTTCTTCTCTTCGCTAGACATCTTTTGTGTACGTAAGTACTTCGGCAAGTACTTATGGCTCCTGCTCACCCAAGGACCCGTGCCCGAAGACGCTCGAGCTTCTTTGGCGACTTTAATTGCGATTTCAATTCCGAATTGTCATTGAAATTCTATGTCTCGTCCGCGACTTCCGATCACATCTCTCGTAATTCATCGTCTTAAATACAATTCAATCTCGCAGGCTACTCCATAGGTTAAATTAATTTAACTGCCTTTGAATGTTTCCCAAATATTGGTCGTATAATCAAGCCATGTAGCTCATAGAAGCATAATTTGCAAATGGAGCAACATTCCCTGACAAATATATCAAAATGTAAACTTGTGAGTATTTGAGTAACCTCAATTGCTACTGTCTGCTACCTTCGCTGCTATTTCTCTATATTATTCTACTGTAACGTGTCTCCAGAGATGATTACAAAACTTTCTTCATTTTTTATCTTGTCCCTTCATTAAAGTCCTTTCATCGTTAAGAATTTTTCACTTCTTATATTGATTATTCATCCGCGAGTCTCGTTCCCTTCGGATCGCGCCACTCGTCGTCATGCATCTTCAGTTGTGGATGAAATAAGATCACGAATGTTACAAACGGCTCTTTCGACGTGCCATCATCCACGACGAGGAAAATTTTGCCGGATGCCTTCTACGAGATTCGAAAAATTTGTCGAAGATGAAAAGATCTAGCGTCGGCATTAAAACTCCAACTTCTTCCTGCCTTTTCGGATACGTAACACTGTCCGCTCACTCGAGTCTGCCGTGTCGCTTTTCTCTCACAAAACTTTCGGCCGTTCCATCTCGTCTGCCTGCACTTCTCTCTCGCACGCACCAACAAAGACATACATATGTGTACCCAGCGAACTAGCTCACCGTCCCGCCGATGATGAACACCGATAGCTGAGGAACAATGAAAGTTTTACCGAATGTTCGAGGATCGGGGAGTTTCTCGTATGAATACTTACAAAGAAGTATGGCCGAGCGAAGAGGAGAATTCTTGCTGGAAATTTATCCGAGAAATCTTCTGCTACGCTAAAACTACGTTCTACGTAGCCGTTTCCTTTGCCGTAATGTTAATCTACTGACGCTCCTATCTCGCGATAATCCGGATTGCGTTGAAGAAGAGGGTTGTAGAAAATTAAAATAATCTGAGACAAGAAACAAGATAAATATATCAGATGAATGTTATAAATTTTATAGAAAATATTTATACGTATTAATTATTAATATTTCTTATTTCTTAATTTCTTCTTAACTGTTTGTATTTTTATATAAATTGTGTCTTGTATATAAATATTTCATTTATAAATTATCAAATTTGTAAATTGAGGGATGTTTTAGAATTAGTTTTTATCAATGTCCATTAACGCTAAATGTAAATTAATTAATTATCCGGATAAGTCGTCTTCTTTTTCGTAATGAATACTCTGTATTCGTTGGAGAGCACACTTTTGAAGTTTGATCCGAATCTCTTGAGAAGGCATTGTAAATCGGTTAAAAAGTATTCATGTGGAATAAAGAGAGCTCGAGCAAGTTTGGAGACAGTTTGGCTATCGTTCTTGGTACAATTGCATGGGAAAGGAGCTCCGAGAGCTTTCCAGAATGACTCCCTCCATTCGCAGAAAGAAGTCTGGCGCGATCTCGGGGTTTAGATGTCGTACGGCCCGATAAGGAGGCCATGATGGTGGGCGGAGGACGGGCGACGGTAGACAAGGGAAATAGCAGCGGGGGACAGAAGTCGAGGGGGAGATGGTACGAGGCACCGGTCTCTATCTATGTTAATTACCGAGGCGAACGTAAATCACGATCGCCCAGGTGCCGGCCGGCAAAGTAGGTAAGTTACCCCCGTCGTCTCGCGCGAGACGACGTTGGCCGCGGGATAAAAGCCGTAATTAATTACGCAATTACCAGGTCCTACTTAAAGATAAAAACCGTATTTTTCGCTTCGATGCGGCTTACCGACAGCCACATTGCTCTAACCAGTCCCTCGTTTTCTCGTCTTCGCTTTTTTTTTTCTTTCTCTCTCTCTCTCTCTCAGTCGCTTCTTCCGTCTCTCTCGTTCTATTTTCTACTCGCGCCGATTTTCGAGTGGCAAATCCTTTTGGGTTCTGCTGGCTGCGAAGGATGCGCGTCTCCACCTTTTCGCCGACTCATCCTACTTTTCTCTCCTTCAACCTCGTTCCCGCTCCTACGCTTCCTCGCGCTATCTCATGGGCCGCGTATTCCTGCCGGTCTTTTTGTTACACCCGTTTTCCCAGGCATTCCTGATTTAGAGCTCATTTTCGTCGGCCGAAAGCTGTGCCGTTCTCACCCCTGAATCAACTTTGCGCCCTCCACAAATCACCGTCGAACCATTACGCTTCGCTCTTTCTTTCTCTCTCTCTCTTTCACTTTCTTATTCACTCTTTGTGCTATTATTGTACGTCGAGCGTAGGTAGCTTCGAAGGGCGAATGAGAATCTTTGAAGAAAGAATATCGCGAAAGATTTTTTGAAATAACGTAATCGATTGATAGTGAACAAAATCAATAAATTATTCTTTAAGGCACGATATTCCAACAAAAATTAAGTAAATTATATTTTCTTGTCGTGATTGTAATCACATTATAGAAGGGAAAGAACAATAATAATTCTTAAATTATGCAAGTTATGTACTCGAATTGTACTCGAATTTTTTAATTAGATTATATTAACAAGACTTTTATGTATCAATAACTTTAAAGATAAAGATATATGCATTTTGATATTACTTTCTTCGCTCTTATCGAATGTCGATGATCTTTGACAATGTGTCAGTATTATATATCATAAATCAATTTGAAGGCGTCATGACTTTTTACACGTTTATTGCTTCTGATCTCGGACCTTCCATTCGAGCTCGAGTGTTACGTTACAGCGTAATATATCGTCGTCTTGGGATCACCATCGTAATTATCCTCTAATGCCAATTCATAAGAGCGTCGGCCATTTTCAAAGCCCCGCACGTAACTCCGGGAGAAACACGGCGGCGGTACACTCGCACACGGATGCAACTCCGGCCAACACAGCGGCATTTCGGCACACATACACGAACTTTGTTCCCTCTCTCGGGACCAATATACGTGTATCGTTCTCTACGATAAGAGACCACGAAGCAAGGAGAGACGTCTTGATTCCTCTCGCCGAATTTTCCCTCTTTAGCTCTTCCTCTCTTTTTCCCATCTTCTCTCCTCTCTCGCTCTGCTTCTTTCCGCTGCGATTTTCGTTTCCGGACAGCTAATCAACCGACGACGACGCGGCACGATTACCTAAACGGATTTAACAGGCCCAGGACGTTTAAGCGAAGCAGCGGGTAAAGGCGACCGGGGCCGGCAAATTCGAGATACCTTTCGGTAGCTCCGAAGGAAAGGAGAATCGAGTCGAGACTCACCTCGTGGCATTTCTGATGTGGCCATCGGTGCAGGCCATGAATCTTTCATGCGTCAATCGCTCCTCGTCCCTTACTTCTTTAGCTTACCCACACCTTTTCTCTCTCTCTCTCTCTCTCTCTCTCTATTCCTTCTGCCGCACTCCCAGGTTGCTTTTCGCAGTTCTCTGGAAATCCCAGCGAGCCGACGCTTCGAGTTATCAGTCAGCAGAATCTGTCAATCGCTGGAGTAACGTATTCCAGCCGGCAGCGCTGCCACAATGCTACCGTCGTAATGCGCGCGCGAGATTCTCGGATCCATTTCTTATTCTTCTTGTACTCAGTGTCTCCCCTTTTGCTTGCCCTCACGTTCGCCCTGCTCAGTTGGTATTTTTATGGGCTCGGACTTACCTCGCGCGCTCGTAGGGGAATTGAAGTTTAATGGGGATTGACGTGTAAAGCCGATCTCTGACTATTTCTTTCAATTTAATCCCGTTTCCTGTAATTCGTGTTACATTACGCGAGGCGATGCCTCACGTACGAAGTAATTTTGCTAGTAATTGCTTCCATGTTCTATTAGATGGTTCGTTACTACCAAAAAGTTTTGCGATGCTAATTTTGCTCCGGATTTAAAATAACCGGTGTAATTTAAAGAATCCGGGAAAGATTACAAACTTTATGGAGAAACGTACGTAAAGCTCTCCTAATTCTGAACACTTCTTTTCTTAAATTGAAATTAATGGATTTGAATTGAATTTTATTTTTTTGAAACGCAAGCGAGTGAGAGAGAGAGAGAGAGTTTACCGGTATATAAACATCGGTGTAATTACTTAAATTGCCGAGTATTTTATACGAATGCCAGCATTTCTCTCACTCGATTTGTATTTTTAAAATCTCGGGAGATGGACAAAAAGTTTTTCCTCCGCACGCTCTAAAAGAACCAACAGCCCGTAAAAGTCTATTTCTGTTTGCTAATGCGTCGCGGATTTGTTGCTCCAATAACGGAAGTGCAACGTCTCGTTGACTCCTGAATTATTCAGGCGTTATCGAGCCTTACGTTTTACATTGCCACTTACTCCGGCGCCGTAATGGAAGGAATGGCGGGCATTTCGCATCAACGGTGGAAGCTGGAAAAAGTCGCTCTCAATTAAACATCACACTTCGCTCTCGGTAAGCTGTCGGACTTGACCTCGCAACCTGTCGGCGATTCGCGAAAGCGCGACAGGCGCTTTTGTCGATTGCATATAATTAAAATATTTACACGAGCCCGTCTGTATAATCGCGATATTACAATTTATAATGTCACTCATAATTTATGATATTCATTCGTATATTGTCTGTCGTGGAATGAGCGGATTAATATTAATGGCGAAGCGTCATGAACTGTGGTGCGCGAGTCGAAACAATATGTTGGCGTAACGTTTAATCAAGCCGCGCGTCGAATATTTACACATTAGCCCCCGAGCTTCCGTCTTTAGCAAATCCCGCGTACATCGATTTCTTCGCGGTTAATCCTACGCCATGAAGATCGAGGACTCCCGTGACATCGAAGCGTCACCTTACTCCAGGCTGCTATCGTTCGCGCATCTATTTTCGTTTCCTCGCATCAATCTCATTACGGCCCGCGAGACGTTGGTGGTAAAGGGGGTAGGGGGGATTGTCGCCCTCGCGAGAATGTAATATGGATCTGGTCCTGCGACGATTCTAATCGCAATTCCACGGAGCGCACGAGACACCGACTTGAAATCCGATTCGAATTCGCAGGGGGGTGACGAACGTACGGCAGTAGCAATAGCGGCAAAGACGGGGCAGGAGGGAAGGTATGGTCGGCCCCAAGGCTCATCGTTCATTCATGGGGCATTTACTCGGTATCCCCGTAAAGCCGACCTCTTCCCGGCCCTCCCGACCCGTCTCCCGTCCTTCTCGCTCCTTCTCTCCGTGACAGCACACCGGCACAACCCCTTGTGCCTCCTTACATCATTCTCTTGTCCGCCGGAATGGATCGGGATCAGGCGGATATAATATCTTCCTCGAGGATTCATTTTCGAGCGCCGTTGACCACGGAGCCGTTGCGCCGCACCGCGCTGCGCCGGAACCTCGGCAGCGTGACAACTGCAATTCGTCTTGTGTGAAGCACCGTTCACGAGGCCATTACTCTTGAATTCGGAAGTCTAGCAAACGAATCCCGCCATTGTTTCGTTGACCGTGCCGTCCTGAGATTCGTGCCAGACACCCAGGTGTCACGCGTTTGCATTAGCGTTTACGTTATGAAATTATCACTCAACCGCTGTAATCCATCTTGCGTCCGCAACGTCCGCGCGTGTCGTACATTATAATAAGCCAACTTGATGTTTCATTCGAAATATATCTACGTCTAGAGACGTTAATCTTTTTGAATGCATTGTATAATTGATAATAACATTATTAAATTGTTAAATATGAGAGTAAATTCGATGCAGAAGAAATTAGGTTTATATTTAGCGATTGTGTCCGATAAAAATAGAAACTGTTTTTAGAATCCGTAGAGACTTCGTCGTTGCGGCACCAAATGTGGGAAACTTTGCGTTTTTCATTTCTACTGAAAAATTTTGATGTTCTTGCGTTACAACTCTCTCGCAGTAAGTCACAATTCTTTGTACGTTACGTCTCGTGACTGGCACTTTTTATCGTGGCTTTCTTAACAGCCTGCTGCGGGATTTTAGTGCTTGTAGCGGCGGCAGAACAGGTAGGTGTAATATATTCCTGGAGGATTCATTTTCCAGTGCGGCTGACCGCGGTCGTCCGCTCTCTCTGCAGGAACTTTGGCCACGTAACAACTGCAATTCGTCTTGCGTGAAACATCGCGCCACGTCGTACTGAATAGTTAGCCACCGGATTCGGGAAACCTTAAACGCGAAATTTGCAAAACGCCATTCCGCCATTGCCCCCCCCCGTTTCTTATTTTTTCTAATACGGCAAAAACTCAATGGTTTGACGTACACGCTTGTGCCGGGAATTATAATCCAGTTTAATTAGATCCACATTCCAGAATAACCGAAATAATTATTGTAGAATATTTTACGCGAGGGAAATGAGATAATGAAGCAATTAACGCGATATTGTCAACAACGAGGCATTAACACGGTATATTTGTGGTTCCTGGAAACATATTTAATTGCAAATTTGGCAATAAAACTTTGAATGTGAAATAATGAAATACTTTTGATTTCAAACTTTGTCAATAATATGAATAAAATTGATTTATTTTGTATTACAGTTAATATATTTCTAAAGATAATGATTATATATATATATATGTATATATATTTATAATTGACCTCTTTAATATCATTCAACTTTTATTTGAAATATTTCACAAAATAAACAATTTATATATAAACTTTTAATTATCTGTGGAGATTATAATAAAAAATAAAAAATGATTATTTATTCAGGATTACAATTTCTTTATATTTCAATTATATTTTTTAAAATTTGTCTATAATTTTCTTTTGTTTTTTATTTTTTTATACAATTTTCTAGAAATAAGTTGGATTGATGTTCTATAGATACTTAAATTTCTTTTTACATCGCCCCTTTACGCTGTGAAAAATATTGGGATCAACCGGACGTAATATTTTCTTTTAGGAATCTTCTTCGGGGCAAACTTGCCGCAGTCGGTGCGGCGCGCTCGAACTTCCAACGCGTGACAACTGCAATTTATCTTTCCGACCCGAAATTTCGTGGCTCATTATTTACAACTGTATCTGTGCGCGGAATGAAATTCGATAAATGGCCAGTGGTAACGATGAGATTACAATTTATCATAATCGCGCGATAGCAGTATTTATCGCATCCCACATCGTTTGGCTATCGATAATTTGAGCAGAAATCTCAATATGCAAATACTCATTATTTTATAATAAACACTAATATTTGGGTATATGATTTATATTACTAATAATATTTTAATGGACAAAAACATATTGAACAATTTGTGTATGCGATATTATTAACATTGCTATCAAAAATAGATTCGTATTTCTTTTTGTGTCTTTTGCATATTAATATATAATCTTGCGTAAACATTTTCAGATAATAGGTATAAAAAATCAATATGTTAAGGATAATAACTAAAATATATTTTCATAAATCTTTAAAAATAAAAATTATTAAAATTTATATAAATTTTGAAATATTGATATCTATTAATATCAAATGGTTATAATAATTTATTTTCTATTTTTTTATTTAACGATCGAAGTTATAAAATTCGTATTATATTATATAAAAATAAGGCACTGAATTATTATAATAAACAATAGTAAAATATTACTCGAATATTGGGGTAGCACACGATTTTGTCAGAATATTAAGATCTATAAAAAGCGTTATTTGTTATATATGCACCATAAAGCGCGAAGGAGTTTTTTTTTTTCGATTTATCGACGAGATTATTCGTCGAAGGAATAAAATAGGTGGTTGTTGCAAAGTGTTATAGTTTCCAAGAACGCGACTGCTCAATTTACTCTACCCTTATTCATCGAAACAAATCAATTCTGGGGTCTGCATGTTTTTGCATTCTATGCGAAAAGGTTATCAAGCGGTTATGCTATTTTATCCAATCATGATTTTATTTGAGAGAACTTTCCGATTCTATAATTATTCGTTTTCAACCGATAGAATCATTAAAACAGAATTTGTAAAATGAATAAATTATCTGTTTTAGCGTGTGTTAGTTTTGTACATACATTTTTATGATGGACTTTTGAATAGAATAGAATAAATTGAAATTTTATTGAAAAAGAATGATGAAATAAACTTCTCTTCAAAAAGAATATATAACAAGACAAAAAGGAATAATAATCAGTATTACTTCAATATTTTATGAAAAATAAAATTTTGTTCTTTATGGATTAATCTCTGTAAATGTAAAATTTATTTACGTAAAATTATATATTATTAATAACTATTTATTTATTTATAATAAAATTAATACTTTTAATAATTTATGAAACCATTGGCGGTTCATTGAAATTTTGCTGTTATTGTTATTGAAAATCCAACTTCAGATTAATCTGCGATTAATAGATTAGTGTAAATATACTATATATAAAAGAAAGTATATTAAATCTGTGATTTTTGTATTTCTGTCGAAGAAATTATGCCTATATTTTTTAAAATATTCAAGACCAAAAATTAATTTCATTTTTCACAAAGCGGCATCAATGATCACGAAATGACGGTAGTGACGGTAATGCGATAATTACCATTCTTCTTTCGCCGTGGTATCGGAGATACCGAAAGTAGGAAACTAAATCTTTGTGACTCAATTATTGGATCCTCATACCTCGACCGGCGATGGTCGGGACGATATGAAACCCGGAAAGTGCAACCCCTCCCTCCCCTCTTCCGTCACTCTCGTTGCATCCGGGCGACCGCGCGGTGAAACGGCACTCAGATCGAAGGTTATTATAAATTCCAATCATAGAACCCGATCGATAAGCCGCGAAGCTTCAAAGAAAATTATAAGTTGCGCATCGTGGCTCGCGGGACGGTAGAGAGAGGGGATCAGGTGCTACACGGTGAGGTTGGGGGTGAGGTAGGTTGGAGAAGGATGAGGTGGACCGGGTCGTAAAGCCATGAAAGCGCCTCCAACAGGATGGCATCGCTGGCAGCTTTTAAAGTTAATAAATTCGTCGGCTTGCTTTACTCTTCCGAACGTTTTCTCCCTCATCGGTTCTTTCTCTTTTTCTCTCTCTCTCTCTCTTTCTCTCTTCCTCTTCCTCTCCCTCTAATCGATGTCATCCTCATTTTTATTTGGGCCAGACGAACGTAAAAGAAAGAAAAAGAAAGAAAAAGATTTAAACTTAGTTTGAACGGGAGAACGGTTTGACCGAATTTAATAATAACCCCTCGATAATAAATCAAGCTTATATTTAGTGCCGCGTCCTGCTGTATTAACCATCTCGGACAAGTACCTAGCTTCTACCCCCCGAGAGAAGCTGGGTAAAACTTCACTGTGTGCCGTCGGCTCAATTGTGAGGAAGCCCTCGCATAAATGACGCACGGAGGTGTAATCTCGTACGCGAAGTTATCCGGGCGCGGTATTGTTCAACATATTGCGTTATGCTTATGCGCTCGCTGTCGTTACACTGTATACGTTTCCGTGTTTCATTAAGTTAATTAATGCGCGTTATATAGATAGCAGCGCGACTCCGATTCCTCCTATTCACGCGTCGGGTGCGCCTGGCTAAATATTTTGCTTGCATCGGCTTGCCGCAGAAAATCGCGCGTTGATAAAATACCACACGCCGTTGTATCATGATTATGACTGTTATTAAATCACGCCTCATGCGAAGCGGACCTTTTAATTGGCCCTCTCTCGCGCGTATTTCCTGATATTTTTTTATTCCGATTTGGATAGCGTAACTGGCATATGAAATTTATATCTTGATATTTTGTTGAATTGTGAGTTAGCTTAAAAAAAAAAACATTCAATTCCGTTCCGATTACCAGATTTTGTGTCATGTTTTTTTCTTTTCGCAGTTTTTTATCTGTCATTTATGCGTCGCGTAACATGGTTTATTTATCTCGGGGGACGCTTCTTATTAAAATACAAAAATTTTTACGTTTCCGTAAATTTAATGTCCAAATTTTTGCATTTACAAGACTCGATTGCAACCATTTTTCTCATGATGTAAATTTCACGTGTAGCAGACTCCCTCCGGCACTTTCCTCTTGACACATCGAAAAACTTGGCCGCTAACAAACCACACCCATACTCAACCCGGAAGGACCATCAGGTGACCCTTCACTCGGGCTTCCCCGCTCTTTATTATACGATTATTGCCGTAATACCCAGGTGGACTTGCCCTTCGTAATCGTAGCCGAACCCCATCCGCTCACTCTTATATACCGCTTGTAAATCGTGTTCATAGAACGCATTATACGTCCGTGGAAACCACTGCCTCAGGATAGAATATTTAACGTTCATGTGTGAAAATGCGCATATTGAATACCAAGAAAAATCTTTGTTCACATGAGTGTGAACCGTAAAATCTTTCTATCTCTTTATAAAAAATAATAGTTAAGTTGCTTGTTTTAACAAATTGGAAGAATTTGTTTCTGTTTTTAATAATTTATTTTTTCATTTCAAAATATTTCGATAGATATCATTGATTGTTAGAAAGTATCAATTGAATTATGTGATTCCATAAGCATTTTCCATGCGTGCACCTGCGCAATCAGTCGACATGGAACTTGCTTGCTTTAATTAATAATTCTAAACGCAGGGGTAATTCACCGGCCGGAAATTTTAATTAGAAGACTCCCGTGGGCGACAGATTTCCGCGATTCATACGGGACTTGACAAAAGCGCGGAATGCAATTTTCCCTCGCTTTAGGATCGTCGAGATGAAGTCTCTCAAAATTTCACAGACCGCTTCCTTCGATTCCCCAGCGAGTCGGCGCCTCGGTCATATTAATATTAATTCGCAGTTCTCCGATGTATCATACGCGAATCGATGGTAGGTACATTACGACGTACATATCTTTTTAACAACTTCCCCCACGGAGTAGCGAGACGTGGCGACCTTATTGCGTCAAACGTTGACGTGACGCCGTATGAAAGTCAAAGTGTAATCATGAGAAAGTATCATGTCATGAGTATATGTATCGGACGCCGGCGTAAAGAAATATTCGGGGTTATATTTCAATCCGCCGGAGTACCCACTTTATGTACCTATGTCTCATCCGGCCGGGGACCACGGATGGATAACCGGCGGGGCGGTGGGTGGCGCGGGTTGAGGGATCGAGAAAGGAGGCGGAGGCGATATTTTATGGGTACCGGCTTTTATTGCGCGAGACTTTTAGGACATCTCTTAAGGGAGGCGTGTTTGTAGTATTATCGGTAATGCGGGATGTCATCTCAGGTATATCATAGGGCTTCGTCATAGTACGTCTTAGGAGTCGTCAGCTGCGATGGCTCTCATATGGAGACTCAGGAACTTTTTATATTCAATTATTCAGTTTTACACACAGGATATTATATGAGTATTTTTTGAATTAGAGGCTTAAGTAAAGGGATACAAGTAATTAAATTGTGATTATGCCAACTGTATCCTATTTTAATATGATTTGAAAATTATTCTTTTAAAAAATAATACTTTTTCCAATTCTGTCATTTCATCATTAAAAATTTTATTTTCTACAATGCATGTTTTAAAAATGTGCACAATTTTCATAAATAATTTTATCATTTGTATATCTGTTATCTGTATATATGTGTCAAGAAACATGAAGATTATTAAGAGTTAATTAAATTAATTTTAAAGGACACTATAGAATAAAGTTGAATAATACTTTATTAGAACTCGAGTGATAAGAAAAATACAAAATTGGTGTAATAATTTAATTAATAATTTGCTCAGGGAAAGAAAGGATTTATACATGTTGTTGAATATTATGTTCTATTACAATGCGTCATTTCGACAAACTTTCGTCAGAATTGTAATGACTACATTGAGATTGAATATAATATCATCACTTGTTATCGCGAATATAAACAAAACTCAGCCGTCTTGAGATATCATTTACCTTTCGTACGAGGGAAAGCAATAGCTAGTAATGATAGGAAGACTAGAACGAGAAAGACAGAAGGAAGAAACAGAATCAAACTCTTTCACTGATGCATTAACCGCAGCCGGTGTAACGGGGTACCATCCGAGCTGGCGGGCGCGGTGCGATGGCTGTTCTTCGCGAACTTTGAATCAGATTTTAATTAAACGAAATTGCGAAATGATATTTCACTATCAGCTATAGGCGCCGCACTACGGCCAGTAGTCAGGTGTCCGGGCGAAATTAAGTTTGATTCGCCTTCTTTCTCGGCAGCTGCGGCGGCCAGGCATAATTTCCATTGTAAGTTTGCGTATTGCTGTTTCTGGTGAACTTTAGGATGGAATCGCGAGGCTGTGATATCGCGCGAAAGATGATCGAAACGTGGGAAACTGGAGGAATCAATTTCGGTTAAATACTCGCCAAGATGTTTCTTTTCTTTCTTCATTTAACTTTATATAGTGCGCAGATAAGATTTAGCTCCACTAATTAAATAAAAAATTGAATAAAAGGAAATTAATTTAAAAAAAATGTTTAAATAAAAAACTAAAGGAAATTACGGATACATAAAAGTCTAATGTAACTTTGGGCAAAAGTATGGAGTATATTTAATAAACTAATCTATATTAATGCAAAAAAACTGAAATAGCAGATTCTTTAAATATGCCACGAGTAGTTACAACTGAAAAAAGAAAGGATAATTAACTTGTATTAATTAATACGAAAATTTAATCACGGTTATCTCGATAAACGACAATGCTATCGACATTATTTTCAGCACTGAGACGCTTGTCTTCTTATGTTGACAAAATTTTAATCCGGTCATCAATTTAAGATTTATCGCGGTAGATTAAACGGACTACTCTTCTAACAAAGAGATCTTATTTTAGTAAAGTATGTAATAATGTTTTACGATCAATTTCGCAAGTTGTAGTAGGGCGAGCGGAGTCGTTCGAAAGTGCAACGTAGGCAAACAGGTGCTCCTCGCCCGGTGTTATTTAGCTTGATTCATCATACCTTCCCGCAGCTGCAACGTTGAAGAGCGCGCACGCGCCCATCGTGATTCCTGATGTAGCTCCGCGTTTCGAGTTTCCCCTAAAACTTTGCATCAGATATGTGGAAACAATATAGCGACATATTACACGCGCCATTGAACTACGCGTTATCAGCATGGTCTGCGTTCGAGCGTATCATTTGCAATTCAAGACACCATAAGCGGATTAAACCTTCTGAAAGCATGTCATGCTTTCGAATACGTTTTACGGACGTACAGGACAGGCTTAACGTTGTTGGCTCTGATAATAGAAATCAAGCTGAGTTAGGGATGATTGTCGATTGTCCAAAACGTCAAATGTTTTCATGGCAATGCGCCGAGACATAAATTGTCGTATCATACGGTCGAGGACGTCAACGCCGAATACTTGCCTCGCATCGACGATCATCAGCAACGCGAGTTGAGTCGTCACTCAGGAGCAACGGATCGTTAAGCCGATGCCACTCGGGCATTCAAGCGCGATTCATCGCCTCGCGTCTCTCGCGTGCAGCTGCAACCGGCTGCCATAATTTCTATCGCGACACTTCGTTTCGCCGTCGTCGCCCGGCACTAATGGCCGTGTGCGCCTACGCTCTGGCTCCAGGAACCGCTGGCACGAGTCGGTGCCAGAGGTGAGGCGACCCTTTAAAAAACGCAGGAAACGGTTTACGACCCTAAAAATGTTTTATTCATGCCGCGCAGGGGCTCCCAACCGTTTCACTAAACGCGCACACCGTCAACGTCGTATCAAACTTCAACTATAAGCCTGGCTGAACTCGAGTTTTCCGAAATGCGCCGGGCATGTGAAACTAAGGTCGTGGGCGGGCTGACCCCTCTCGGCATGTATCTCTCTCACGTTTCGTCCCGATATATCGTACGCGAGTTCGCGAATATATTTTTTTCCTCCTGCCTCGTCTTGTGTTTGCTTACTTAGCCGATAAACGCTCGAGTAACTTTGTGACGTTTCTAAAGTTTCTCTAGTTTCACGATTTTCCCTGACCTCGGAACTTTCCTGCATACGCACGCACATGATGTTAGAAATTTATTTAATTAATAATTTTTGCAGTCTTATTATATACATAGTCCTTTTATTTTTCAATGACCACATGGATAAGCTTGCAGAAACTTGTGTTATTTATATGAAAACTAATTGTACTTCAATTGAAACTAAATATTTGATTTATTAAAATTATTTAAAAACTGCTTAAACTGTATTAGTAAAAGTGTTTTAAAAATATTAATTTTTCGCTTATCAATATCAACCCATTTTATATACTATAATAATCAACAAATAATGCGAAATAATAGACAATAGATTTTGAAGCAAACTGATACGTTTAACGGAATGATTTACAAATAAATTACGTTTTATCGAATAATATTACCGCCAGATACACTGCAAGCTGTAACAGCAACCTCTTTACTTTCTTAACGAGCTACGGGATATAACGATGATTTATACACATACGCGGGACACGTTGCCAAGTGCGCCGGGGCTTAACATAATGTGGCGTTGGGGGATTTAAATAATTAGCATAATGAGGTGAGCGAGGGTACGTGGTCGACGTTGCCTCGCGTGCCTCATTCGAAGACAGGCTCAGGGAACGGGAGGTCCCCGTGGCTAAAGGAGACTCCAATTTCAAACCTGAGCATCGTGGCTGTCGAGGCGGCCCAGAAAGGATGGTCCGAGCCAACCGGCCCTTAGCAACCCCCATCTCGTATTACTAATTAATTATTCACAAGTTTACTCTGCGTTACACGAAAATTTACGCCGTTCATCTCCGCTCGCGCTCCCATTTGTTTCAACTTCGGCGCGTTGATTTTGACTTTAAGTAGATGTTTTTGTTTCCGACGAGTTGGCTCCTCGAATTTGCATTTACAAAGTTTATAAACGTTACATAATGTTTCTCTTTTAAAGAATATTTAGTCTAATACTGTTCTGTTAATTGCAATATTTTTGTTAATGAATGATAACTTATGTGCAATTCTTTTTTCTGTTTCAGGTAAGCATGTTCACATATCGTAGAAAGCCAGGTCCTCTGAGGACTATCGGTTTGACAGTGACTCGACAGAAAGTAAGTTAATCATTCTCTTGTGTGCCACACGTAACTTGATCATACTCTTCCGGAAGAGGTAAATTCTTTTTCCGGTTGACAGAACGTCGCGTTGCACAGTGTCGTCCCGTCCCTGAATGGGAGACGCTCAGCAAGAGACAGCGAAGCTGAAAGTTGCGCGGCAGTCAGCGAAAGCGAATTCTCCCCCACTGACGTCGAATATTCCATGTTCGTTAATTACGGCGAAGTAACATGGCGTGAGTAATAATAGTTTTGCGACTCCCGCGAACGGATGGCTGAAGGATCGGGGTCGGGGTCCAACAATAGCGAAGTTAATTAGCTCCCTTGTCATTTTGTAGGAAATAGGGAAAAACTAGCCAACTATAAATCACTTCGTGCACGCTAGTAAAAAGACTCGACGGTCTGCGTCGCGCTTTCGAGCACGGGTATGCAGAGCAATGAGCTCGCATAGCGGAACTTACTCGTCGGTCCAAGTTCCCATCGAGTCACGGATTTTTCGCTATTTTCGTTACAGAGAGGACGGTATATTTAAGAGATTGTGCTAAATATTTTAGCGATGTACTGCGTGATGGACGTATGCTGCTCAAGGATAGGCGCAACAGACGGTGTCTGAAAATTTTCAACGTTACTTTTGAACAAAAAGTAACTATCTGTTTATTAATCTTTTATTTCTCCGTTAGGCAGTAACTTTTATATAATCCATATATAACGTTGATCGACAACCATTGACGCATTAATAGATTGACGCATCGTCACTTCCGACTCTGCTGTAGTCTAAAAAAAATGCAAAAAATTAATACAATGCATCGAGGAAGCATCGTTCTCTTTGTGCGACTTTCTTAATAACGGAAACGAACCGAGCGTTGACGAAGCGAGCGCGTGACTCTGGCCTATTCAATACTATCTGCCGCGCTCGTCATAAATAACGCGGAATTAGTCATAAACTTCTACCTATCTGGCTTGTCGCGAGGACATTGGCTCACTTTCGGGTCACGTCGACATGCGCGCGTCCGCTCAATAAAGAACGGACGTTTTCAATTATGACTATCTCTACCGTAATCGTGTTCTATTACAGCAAGGGATACGAATCGACATGAATTGTATTCTGAGATAAACCTATTGGATTATGTATTTAAAAGTATTTTTTATTGTTGTTTAAAGATTTATATGCAAAATTGAAAAACTCACAATCACATAACACAATTTATTTTTTGAAATATTTAGATATCGGTATTTTAAATGCTATTTCTCTCTCTCTCTCTCTCGTGACGAGAAATTTTATTTTTTCAAAAAAGAAAAGGGTCTATTGACATTGACATCTTAAAGATGTGTAGTTTAATTATATTTTTCAATGTTCCGACTTCCAATTTAATACGTGCAGTTCAATTTTCTTATCGAAAAATGTCGTTTAACTCTTTATTAGAAATACGGGATCCAATTATGCCCGGACTTACGAGCTTCAACGGGTGTTCAGCCGGCAGCAACGGCATTTGGCACGAACGGCGGCTTCTTCTTCTTCTTTGTCTCGAACTTCGTCGTCGAATAGCAGACCACAGGGAAGTACTTTTCTCGAGGCGTGACGTCATTTATTTCTCTCCACCACCGCGAGAGACCGAGTCACCCTCCGACATTCCGGAAAGTCGCGAGGGTGTGCCGGATATAACCGTACCATTCCCGGATTAATAACGTTAGCGCCTCTAAAAAGATCTTAACGTTAAGGTTTCGCACGTCGTGACGCGAAGGGATATTCGAGACTCGACGAAATTGGGTGGCGCCCTTTTGCTTTTTCTTTCTACCGCCTTCAGCTTCCTAGAATATCTAATGCCAGGTACGACGGGAGGTCTGTTTATCTCTTCTATTAGCGTAAAGTCGAAAATTTCGTGCTCTACGTGCGTTCTCCATCTGATCGAATTACCGAGATACCCCGTGTCATTCTTTCCAGTTTTACGGAAACTTTTCGTTGCGAACGAAAGTTCGTGCTTTCGAACTAATGTTTTGACCACCACTTTAGTTGAAACCGTTAGTGCCAAGAGAACGGAAAAGTAGAAATATAAAAACAAATGTGCCTGACATAAATTTATTTTATATTCTATACCTTTCTAAAAGATTTGTTAAAACCTTTACTTGTTTGATTTTTCTTCTATAATTACGGAAAATATTTATTATCAAGAATAGTACAACTTTTTTTACAGAGCTAAGACTGACTAAGCTTTTAAATGGGATATAATTTATACTAACTAGGCTAATGTCCCATTTTGTCGGGAAAACACAGCGGAGATGTGTAAACGTACGTTGGTACATTTGTTTGTTACGCGATTACGGTTTAACCGCCTTGCTCATTCGCAAGGATTACGTAATGTAAGCGCATATACGCGCGTACCATGCGAACCCAAAAGTTTCCTTTTCGGTTGCATGACCGTTGGTGTTATTATGCCTCGAGCGGTGCGCAAGATTCGAGAGATGAAGCCATTCGACCCACGAAGGTAGCCATTCTCGGATTAATAACGTTCGCCATCGAACAAAGATTTTACCGCCGACGGTTTTCTCGCGCGTTTCGGCACAAAGGGAACGGACAGGCTCGTGACTGCCCGGGAAAATTGGGTCTGGTCCATTGGTGCCCGGAATATCCGTTGGCCTTGCAGAATACAAAATGACTAGCGTCACCATGACCACTATCACTGCCAACGACACTCACGTCGGATTGTAACGGCTCGAGATAGAGCCGTGTGTTTACCCACTACGCAGAATGTCAAAAACCATTGACTTTAATAATGTCGCCTTCTTTTCCCCTTTCCTCGTCCTTCCGCCCTTTTTTTCGCTATCTCGTCGTGCACGCTCGTGCGCATGCCTGCAAGATACGCGAATCGACGAGGAGGAGCGAGGAAAGAAAATAGGAGAGAGCGTAAGAGAGACAGGAGGGTTGGTCTCGCATGGAGACTAAAGTACAAGGGTGGAGGTGAGGTATAAATGTTAGGGTACCCTATCCCTTACGGAGGTGGCGACCGCGTGCTATGTGCCTGACATTTAAATATCGTAGCCGACGCCGGAGACTTCAGGGCGGGTTTACTATCGATTGCAATTGCAGATAGGACTGTTAGCCTACCCTCTTCGTTTTCACTCCCTGGTCGCTCGCGTTGCGAGCAACCCTCGCGCGTTCTGCCACTCGAAATGGTGTCCCAAAATTATCCTATTTCGAAAAATGTACGATCATGTTGCTTCGTAATCAAAAACATCGAGCGAAATGGCTTATCGCTGATACGATATGAAAATTGTATTATTTGCTGCTTTAATCTTCCGGTAGTTGCGTGCTTTCAAGAATTTAGGTGATATTAACAGTATCATAAAGAATTCTTAAAGAAGAATGAGCGTATTTAAAAAGTTTAAATATATATATAGACGATTGTTTAATGAGACTAAAAGTAACATACTACAATGTAGGTCGCTGTGAAGTTAATGATGATTCGATCGGTCGATCGCGGAATTAAGGGGAAAAAATCTAATACAATGTAGAATTAAGCAAGAACGAAAGAAAGATTTCTATTATTGCGCAATATGTATATATGTTCTAAAGTACTTTAGAGACTGTACAGACTATCGCATTCACTTTCAGTTCGTAGCTAGCACAAACTTGCTGCCGAGATGTCCCCAAAACTCGCGAGCTTTGTCAAAGACCTATTGTTCTCTGATCTCGAGCTTTAGGATCTCAAGCTTCGAAACATAAATGAAAGGCTTGAGAGACAATAAGACGTCTAAGCCATCTGGCACACAGTGTCTTACGCTTTTACACGTTATATCTATTTACATTTTTTATTAAGATCTCAAAGAGTCTTGGAGTCTTGCTACATAAAAAGTATTTCTATGAAGAAGAATGTTAGACCCAATTTACGAAAAAATTTATTGCTTCTTATTTTACGTTATTTTATATGACGTAACATAATTGCAAACGCGTTTTCTTGCTTTTGAATAAATTGTTACGAATAGAAAAATAGTAAAAGTAAAATTATCTTAATTTTAAAATGTAGGATGAGTAATTTATGATATACAGCGCTCTTTTTTCTTACAATTTTCTAAAGAGAAATGCTAAAATTTTTACGTTGTTACTCAATATTATTATGCACACAAACTGGGGTATATAATAATGATATTTTTATAATAAAATAATTTCTGTTTAGTTTTAGCACATACTCTAGTATTCTGCTCGAAGATTCAAACTGCCTTTAATCAATTGCGAGGTTTAAATTAGAAATATCAGACCGTCGAGCATCGGGCGATGGTAATATCGTAATAAGACCAAGTTCACAGATTTATGACCGTAGAAATAAAAGAATATCCGAACGTTTCTGTAGTATGCGGCATACCGGATATCGAACATGACGCCAGTAGTAACACGCGACTGGTACGGTACCACCTGCATTGGTACTGAGAGAACGGAACTTTCGGGTAGGAATTGCTTTCCGAAAAGGGGGGGTTGGGCAGGGTCGAGAGGGTTTTAGCATCGAGCCACCCCTTGATCGTCGGTATCGCGAGACTACCGGCGGAACACCGGTAATTTCGTCAGCCGAGTGAATTTTGTAAACGGATCTGAAACTCACCTAACTTTCCAACGGCGTCCATCACTTCGTAACACTTTTTCCTAATCCCCCTGCCCTGCCGCCGAGTGATTTGCGCGAATTGCAAGTTGGTATCTCGAGGCAAAGTTTTGATTTCGGACTCGCCAAGCTTCGAATCGTGAATCGGTCGCGATTAACATCCGTCGATTAAGATAGTATTTCGCCTTTGAACTTTGTATCTTTTCGGAAGTATCGTTGATAGATTTCTTTCTCTACAGTATCATTAAAATTGTTTTTTTTAAATCTATTTCACGTTTTATCTATTTTTTTTAACGACGCGATATAAGAACCCTATTTGTGTATGGCATTGAATCTCATTAAAAGTAAATTCTAAATTTTTTCTTTTCTATCACGATCTTTTGTTCTATTTTTTAGCATTTAGTATTTATATAAAAAGAATTTCTTATAATCATGTTTTTTAAAATTATGTATAAAAAGCATATATTTTATCTTATTTATTTTTAAGAATATTACGTTTAAAAAGGTGAATATATAGAGTTAGCGTGAAATAATCAATCTAGCATATATTATATATCATCAAGTATTACTTGATGATCAGAATAATTTTCTACTGTACACCAATATAACATAATGTACGTCACAAAGTGTCTAAAGTGAGGGCCAATTCGTGGCGCAGCACTTTGCACTGACCTGATCGTGCGCATATGTGATCGTTAATGCGTCATTAACTGCGGATCAGGCGATCTTCGGCATTGTCCGTCGGTAGAAACAATATGCCGGCTATTAATAGAGTTTCTATTAAGCGCTAGGATAATCCAAATTCTCGGGATAATACTCCGGCCACAATTTCATTTTCCATTAACGCCAGCGTGGAGATCGATTGCTTTGCGATCATCGGAACTATTATTGGCCCGGCGCCAATAATGGAAGGTACATACCATGATGATTAACCGCGTTATGTTCAACTAAATCGGCCCTAATTTGGCGACAATTTTTTTTCACAGACACGTTTGTTACGCTTAGAAAAGTAATTGTGCGTAGACAAGTGATGGCGATGTTGGTAAAACGCTAAATGCATTCTTTAACGTGAATATTGTACCGCAATTATTCCAAGTATTTTTATGATACCGAGGAGAAAAAAATTATATCGAACGAGATAATATATGAAGCACAGAAGCGATGAGGCATTAAATGAAAGAGATTAATTAACTATTATTCGCAATGGACTCCCCGCAGAATGAACGAAGCAATGAGACTTCGTATTCATCGGGGAGCCATCGTTGATTTTCAAGGCGCGGTAGAATTTTTTTAATTCTCATAATTGCGAGCGATATAGTGCAATCTACCATCGCGCGCGCGCTTGAGAGAGCCGGTTATTGCAGCGTTCATTAGAATATTTCGACGCGGCGCCACCCAGAACCGCGAAGGGGTACACCAGCAGCACGGTTCGAGATAGCCAGTTTCCAAAGTTAATAAATCATTCCTGTAATTGCCAGTAATTCCTGTAGTTTCCACCACACACCACTTTCCGCCTCAACTTTTCGTATAACTTGGCGCAACTTCGACGCGAAGATCGGTACGCCGTTTTCACTCCACCATCGAAGCGGGCTTTAGTGAGATGGGAAAGGACGAAGGGGTGTGGAGAAGAAGAAAAAAAATGTATAACGCGGTCCATTTACGCGGAGAAGTCGACTTATCGACCGACGGCTCAGCCCCCGTATCCTTCTTTATTGCAGTTTACGATCCTGCTTTTCTGCACGATTCCTATTGCATTATCATGTTTTACCGTCCGGCTCTATATGTTTCATTTCATATATACGTCATTTGCACAGCGGTTGGTCATACGATACGTTTCTCGTTAACCTTTGCACTGAATAGCTCTGAACTTTATCAAATTAACGCGCACCGCATAAAAATTTTTATTTATTTCGTTCGTCTGCAGAGTACACCTAGAAAAAAAGTCAGGCAGAAATAAAAGTGCTTTGATAATTTTAGAAATAATCCTTCTTCAAACGTTATAAATGGCCTTCTCACAATTTTTAAATATACCTCATAAAACACATTGAGTGTTTTAGTTAAATTAATTAAATTTCTTCAATTTGATTTTGAAATTAATTTAATTTTAATGGACCAGGATAAAGTCGCGCGTAAAAAGCGAATATATAGAAGTGAATAGGAACGAACGATGCGACATCAGCACGCATGTCATTCCTCGTCGCGGGTAAAGAATAGTGAAGCATTATTTTTTATCGGGAATTACGCGCGTCCTTCCCGTCGGGTATCCTTCTTGCGGGATTTCGTACGTCGCGACTTGCCCGAAGACGGAATTATTCGATGTAGATTACGAAGAAGCCACGAACGGTCACGAACGTCGTCCAGGGGGATCAAACAGTCCTACATGTTAAATAAATGGATTCCTCTTTCTCTACGCCGAAGAGACGGCGGGATAAAGCTCCGAGTAAAGTACCGCGCGATGCGGCGACCGATCGTATTGCGCGCGCGCGCGCGCCATTCTCGAGTCTCAAGAAATTTTCAATCAAACGTTTGGAATGCCCGGGGCCATCTACATCGAATGCCATGACGAGGAAATAATGCGTGGCCGCGAGGAAGCGAGGGAATCCCGCCACCCCTCACGGCGACGGTGGTTGCTGGTCGAGGGGGTTGGCTCGGCGCGCGTTCTTGAAGGCACCCTCTTATCCGTGACATACCAATAATGGATGCGGGATTAAAGGGCCGCCAGGTTCGCGGATTCGACTCTCGTATACGCAGTGCAGACACATTTGATTTACGAGCTTGCTCGCGTTTCTAGATTCTTTTCCACGTCAGCCGTTCGGGATATAAAGCACGGGATGGGCTCCATTTTTGTTTATTCTGGAATTTTACCAAGGAGAGTTTTACCCCGCGGAAACGACCGCGTCGACTTCGGGGCCCCACTTTCGTTCTCTCTCTCTCTCTCTCCCATCCTTTTCCTCGCTTCGCTGCTTCGCTGTTTCCCTTGTTCCCATCTTATTTCCCTAGACTCGCTGCGGAACGATGTGCTCGAATGAATAAAGGACAACCGTTCGTACGAAATATTCCACCTTTATCGTGTCAAATTTTAACGTTTCCCTGGTAAATTTAACGTTTGATCGATGTGATTGGTCGATCGATGTGGTACAAGATTGCATGTTTCAGTTTCCTTCTTATGAACATTAAATATTTCGTCCAATCATGCTTTATAAATTTTAGCTAAAATATAAAGTTGGAAATAAATGTATCAGAAACCAACATTCGAAATTGTTTGTTTGAAATTAATTAACTGAAAATCAACAGTAGAGGAGAAATCAATTACCAGTTTATCAAAGAAACTATCAATAGCGTTTGATGCGCTAGTAATGATAAACGGTTCATAAATAAACTTTGAGACTATGATTCAACGAAGGTACTTCAATTTTACATTTTTTCAAATAAAACTAATCGCGAGACACGGATGAAAAATCTGTTGTCTGCTGTCGCGACTGTTCGTACGATAAGTATTGACGAGCGTGACGAGTATTGCTGCCGCGAGTTTTTGAAGAGAATGATTTTTGGCATTCCGACGTCGATTGTTTCCCTCTCACCGGTTAATGTCGTTATTTTTTTACGCGACGATTAGCTTTAAAAATTTACACCCTTAAAATTACGAATTGTTTGGACGCAAAAGAAATGTTTTGCGCATAAAACAAATAGTATTTTATTTGTATTTTAATTGACGAATAAATATTTTTTGAAAACTTTTTATTATATGTTGATATTATATAATAAACGAGTAATTTAATGAAAAAAAGATTTATTTTAAAATTATAAAATTTTAATTTCATCAATGGTTTTAAAATTTTTTTGCAATATTTACGAGAATTTTTTATAAAAAAATCCATGGTAATATATTAATGTACACATTTGAGAAGGGATTAAAAGGATTATTTAGGGCCGTAACATTATACAATTTTACGACCATTTTTCTGGTTAAATTTACGATCTTTTCGCTATTCATGAAGGCTTTTTCGATATTGCAATATTGCGTGCGATCTTTAGGACTTTTAGCTATACGATGCGAGTATCCGCATACTGTTCATCCACTTTGAAACTTCACTTGACATTCACTTCCGACATCAAAATTTTACGTATCCGCAGCTACGGCAGCACGGAAGAACTCTCCAGGTACTATTCTTCGTCGTATCTTTCGTGAACGAAATTTATTAACGTGACGAAGACGGTCGACTTTTAAACCGATCCTACCGGTTTATAGCTTTACGGCAACGCGTCAGTTGCACTAATAATAAACTTGATGAAATGAACAAATGCGTGACCAATTGACATTAATATTATATTTGACACCTTTGACTCCAGATTTAAAATAAATTTCCTTTTCGATTCAAAATGAAAAATTAATTACAATCCCTCAGCTACTGATATCAATTCTTGTTAATTTTCAATAAATTTTAAGTGTTGTTATATATAAGATAACATTAATATTATAAATGTTCTTCTGGGTTAACGAAAAACATAATTCGCTATTTTTATACATAGGTTACAGTATTGATATATGTGTGGTTTATAAAAGGGTGGTTTATAAAAGGATGCGCGAAGCTTCTCTTTATATAACGGTAATTTGCATAAACACCGAAATTCCGTGCGAATAACGCAACCTATAATCACAGTCCTTTTTACACCGATATTTCGATGCTCCATCATCACTATCTCTCTCCGCAACGTACTCTGTCATTGTACCGCAAAATCCGAGCGAAGTAACACAATTATTGCACATCGCCACCGGGGTCATCTATCAACGAACATTTTCGTCGCGTCGTAGCGCCGGCTGCGTCGCCGGAATAATTAGGACATGCATACCGTACGAGTGTTCTGCGCGAGATAATTGCGTTCCGCGAAAATTCAGATACATCAATCCACAAATGACCGGCTGCCCCAAATTTATTTGTCCTAAAAAAGACGATAAAGAGGGATAAAGGGAGAGAAAGAGAGAGAGAGGGGGGGGGGAAAGGAGGTCTCCACGAAGGCGACCGACTTTTCAACCGTGGCGGCCCACGAGTTTACGACGACGCCCGTTTTCTGCGTAGGGGCAAAGGTTCGGTAGGGCCGGGGGCAGACCGGCGTGGAGGTTTCGAAGTGGAACGTCGATGTACGCGAGAGGAAGGCAGGAGGAATTGGGAGGGCGAAGTGCGGTAACCCGGTTGGACGTAGTCCAGGCATTCTGGAATCCCGACGGTCTCTCGGCCAGCTGATCGACTGACCGGCCACCGTCGGACGGACAGACGGACGGATGGATAGAAGGGCAGGAGGCGTTTGGGAGGGATGGGGCTCCCGTCCGAGCGGCGCCGCGACGCCTCCCGGCTACTCGGCGTTCTCCAGTTGGGAGAGCGAGGGAAAAGGGATGCGTCTCTCTCACGCGCGCGGCGCGCGCCCGCTCGTAAAATCGAATTATTAGTTACTACCGCGCAGGCACAATTCACGAAAACATCTCGTTAAATCACACCCCCGCCTGTGACCCCTTCGGCCGTGCGTTCTCGCTTAAGTTTGATGCTCGCTTCCGTCACGCTTGAAAACAGGGAAATCACTTCACGTCATGCCGTCGTTTCTTCTCTCTCTCTCTCTTACTACATTCTGTAATACTTTTCTCTTTTATTCTCGCCCTTTTAGATTTGAAATTTCTTAACTTTATTTTCTTCCATATTATTGTCTCGATTTATCTGTGAATTGAAATATTTTTTTCATATAAAGAACGAATTGCATTTTTTTATTCTAGCGCGGAAAATTATTTATTATTTCTATGCTTAAATATTTAATTTTATTTAATTATTTCTTATGAAGTGCCGTTTGTTACATCACATTCCTTTCAATTGAAGATAATTATTTGTTAATTATTATTTTAACGATTGAAGAATGGTAATTTTTATAACAATATTTTTTTATTCAATTTGAATTATATCACGTATATGATTTTCGTATTCTACGAATTTACAACTCATTCGTTTCATTTTACCGAAATTCGCAACTATTAAAGCCGTGGAAACTATTTCGCATTGTTAACTTCTAGTCAGCAGAAGTAATTCTGCCTTAATTTAGCAGCTCGACCTGCATTGCGGAGCATAATTTACCTTCTCGGCGGAGAATCATCCCCTTAAGATGACATTTGTTGCGAGGCGACGTCGAGCAGGGATTCGCGAAGAAGCTCATAAGGAGGGCTGGCCTTGCGGAAATCTTTCCCTTTGGACATTAAGAACGCTCAGGGTCGCGTATCTCACCGCAGAACAAACAGGGTACTCGTTATGTCCTGCGGGGCTTGTGTAGAGTTCAGCAAACATTCGATGGAAGGTCAACGATACTCTCGACGACAGTCCATCGAGCTTCGTGTCCAATAGGCGGACTTTGGGTGTGTCTCTGCGCGACACACGGGGCTCATAATGACGACGAAAAGGCCGGTCCTCGTGAAAGTTTTCTCCGGTTAAACGAGATTATATGACATAATTTGTCCGGAACTCGCCGGAACAGTTCTCTCGCATACGCTGTCGAAGTGACCTCAAGAGCGAAATCGAGAGAGAAAGAGAGAGAGAGAGAGAGAGAGAACGCTCTTGGGTACTAAGTTAGTTATAGTTCTGACCCGGAAAACCCGCTGGCGGTTGTATTTTTGGCAATGGTGGAGCCTCTACACGGTCGAGTGATTAATACGAGCTTCCACTTACATCGTAAACACCGCAGCATGGTTATTGCATATTCATTATGGTTTTCGCGGCGATACGCTTTGAAGGAAAACAGCGGATATGAATTGACGTCGGGTCAGTTTCAAATGTTTTGCGCATACGAATTAGTTTAAATTGACATGTATTATTTTCCATCTTGCTTGTCGTGCATTTCTCACGATTGATCGTCGAAACGTGAATTCTAATTG
>VBVR01001646.1:0-28344 GCA_011638315.1 Tetramorium parvispinum | reverse complement strand
GCGTTACATAATTTGCGACGTACAATTTTTCAGGCACGAAGTTTCTCGAAACTTGCAATACTAGTCAATTTTAATCTTATTAACGTACAATGTTTTTTTTGTTTGCGAATTTTTCTATCTCGAAACAAATAATTAAATTAGAAAAATTTGAAAAACACGTTTATCACTATTATTAAAACAAATAGTGATGCAAATTTGTGTATATTAGTTGTGAAAGTTCAAAAAATTTTTGTCGACGAAAATTGCATATAACACTTGAAAATGTTCAATGACATTATTCAGAAATGATATATACGTTTGCTGTGAGATATATTTGAGATTGCATGTAAATAGAGACGTTTATTATCTCACCATCTCAGTTTCATGATAAAACAACATTGTATCAATATGAAAGTATGCACAACCTGCGTTCCTCGAGCTTGTCATGAGATCGATCGCGGCGATCGCAGATGACACGAACAGGGGGACACGCGGAAATTATTGATACTTCGATCGATCACAGGATTGTCATGGCAAACGCGACTGAATTAGATTCTAAACGCCTAACCAAAGAGGATAGCCGTTTATAAACTCATGGTGATTCCATCAATCTTTCACTCTGAATTTCTTCGCGACCAAAATACATTTGAACGATCGATGACGATTCAGTATATTTATTTCCATCATTTATCATTATTAACATTACACATTCTGGTATCTCGCGATTTTCAATTTTCTGTTTCTTTTTCTTTTTTCCTTTAGAAGAATCCGTGCTAGAAGATAATCCGTTCGTGTTCTGCGCCTCCGTAACTTTTCACTTTGTTCTTCGCACTTTACTCTCTTTTATTTCTAGCGAGGCGGAAGTCAAAAGCACAAAGTGAGAAAAAAGTAGCTGCAAAGTTACTTTAATCATTAACTTTTGATGTTGATTTATTTCTCAGCGGTAAACCCGACTTCGATTCGGCCCTAGGTGACACGTGGCGTCGCGTCGCCGAGTCCGAGGAAACGGTCAGAACCCTTCGATCGTCAATGGAGAACTTGTGTAAATTTTTACTCGTATCATAAGTGGCAGTGGAAAAAAAAGTGTGGTCTCTCTAGGGTAATGAGCCCTTTGCGCAAATGTCAATTTCCTAGGAGGTCTCGGGAAGGCAGAAGGCCTCTCCGTCTCTGTATCTTCCTCGCCGTCTTTATCTATTTCTGTTTCTCTCTGAGGACGATTCGCGCTCATGTTGCTCTCTCTCTATGCTCGGACCCGACGAATCGTTACATACCCTTGAAAAAAAGCAGCGACCCACAACGCGGACGACCGCGGGACACACGTGACTTACGGGGAGATGTCTCAAAAGCGTGACACGCGATGTAAATCCATTAGAATCCGTGCTATATGTGTCGTATTTTATTTATCACGATTATTCTCGAAAAATTTAATAACAACGTTAATTTCACCAAATGCAAACTGTACTGAAAAAAGAGATTAGTATTAGTTGCCAAATTCATTTAGTTATGAGTGTTTGCTGAATAATTGGTTACTACTGTATTTAATAATAGCTATCAATATTTATTAGTCCCATTATTAAATAAATTTTATTCATAGTTGAGTCAACTAAATAGTTGTAACCAATGTTTAATTGGCGTTATTTCATCAAGCATTTAATAACAATTAACAAATTCTGACAATTACAAATAAACCCTTTTTCCAGTGCATTATTGCGTTCATCCAAATTGTGCAGGAAAGAAAATTTTGTCGAGAAGAAGTGTAGTTGTTTTGGGCAGAAAAGAATTAACCGCTGTACACGCAGTCGCATTACGGCTAAGCTATTTCTACGCCAATAACTGCCATTGCAACATCGCCGCGTTCGTTACCAAAATAGCACTTTTCATTATTAGGGCATTCTGCATATGGCTTAAGATCCCATATTTAAAGATGAGTTACCTAGTAGACGGTCGTTGTTTTTAGGATCGTACGCGAACGCATTCCGATAAATGTCAGCCTCGATTTCGCGCGAGGGAGATGGAGAACCGAGAATAGCGCCCTACTTGTTTGAGATTTCGTCCGCGTTTCTCCCGCAATTGGGACTGATAATTAGTAGCCCGGTAGCGCGGTAAGACAAAGGCGAATTGCACCGTAAGGGAGAGAGAAAGAGAGAGAGAGAGAGAGAAGACGATAAAACTTATCTCTGTTCTTTCTTCGGCGATGCATTTAGCAGTTCCGCTCCCTTTTACGGCGACACACATTACCGGTCGCCCTATCAGCCATTAACTTCGTTAACCGTCGTACCACGAATAATCAAACTAACCGTCGTGCGCAGAGAAACTTCCTGCGGGACGATAAACGACGATAAATAACGAGCGTGTCGCGAAAATCGATTTTCCAACGAAGACAGGACGTTTTTGCGATACTTCGTACTTCGAGTAACGCCAAGCGCACGGGGCTCCCACGTTCCGCGCAAAACGGCAATTTCCATTCTGGACTTAAATTATCATTCGCCCCACACGCGACTTTGGCGCAACATTAATATTTAGCGTGTTTGAAACACGCTATCGCACAAGAAGTCTCTAACAGGGCGAGATTCTCCCTCTCTCTCTTACTCTCTCACTTTCATAAATCCACGGTGAACGCTAAAGCTTTTCGTACTCTCATCTTAGATTTATATCACCATTCATCTTGCAACGTTTTGTACGCTCGGAGAGGAGGACACGCTATCGTCAAAGTAGTCTATCGCTAAGGTATTTAAATATACGAGAGAGGGTTTCGAAAACGCGATCCATCATGTCACGTTACCGCGCGGTCGCTCTCCGCTCGCCGGGCACGGCGAATACGTTGCCTCAGGGAGAAAGAGTACGTGTGTTCAATAGCGAAAAGCGGAGAATAGAGAAAAAAAAATCGCGAACGAAAGGGTGCGTGGCATCGCGAAGCGCGATCTCGAGCGGGAGTCGCGTTTGACCACGGCGAATGATGTGAACGCACCCTTATTCTCACCGAGACTAAAATCGATCGACAAATTAGGTAAGGTAATTAGCGCTTCCGCGGTTCGCGACATCCTATCGTCGCCGAGGTTCGTAAACCTTCGTCGTAATTATTCTACCCTGAAAAAAGAATTTATTTGCGAGTGGAGCGAAATTATCTTGCCCCCCGAAGCGAATTTTTAGGTCAACAAATTACACGATTAACACAGCAACAAGTTAGTCGGTCTGGCGATTACATTTACGTATTTACGCCAATGGCGTGGACAAATTTTAGCGGGGCATTAACGCGTAATTCATTTATACGATACGATATTCATACAAAAGGGTGCATCGCCATTTTTTTCTTTTGCCCCGAACAATAATTTTTCCTCGGTGTAACTTTTTATTTCAGTTTTCCTCTTCAATTTATCATAGGGTATATACACCGCTGAATAATTGATCAATAGATTCACTGAATACACGCCTACTTCTGTGATCCTTTAAAGCAATTGTATTTTTTTTTCGAGGGAATGGACATAATATTACTAATTATCGCATCGGGAGTATTTTTTTTATTACAGAATGACTAGTGGACTGACGGATAATGAAGGATAAGGCAAGAACATTCCATCAAATTAATAATTAATATGAGGACATTAAAAAATGAATGTTGATTTTTATCTAAGCGACGCGTTGTGCTATTAATTCAACGCTGTCACATCCTTCCCTTAGCTCTAGTCTGATAGAAAGTGATCATTCACTAGAACCAGTTCTCATTTCCTCGCAAACGTCAGTTTATCTCTTCTCCCTTTCATTATAAATTCCAAACTACCCCCGCGCGCGTAAAGTCGATAAAGCTTCAAATATTTGGAGACGGATCACTTGAAAGATAGCTGTGTTTGACGAAAATTTTATTTTCACTCGGCAAAGAGACGAGAAGAAAAATCAAGCTAAAGCGACATGCCTAAACGGTCATTTAGCGGTGCATTTACCCCGCCCGTCCGATTTGCATTTCAGTTCTTAACCAGCGCGATATCAGCGGATATCACGAAGTCGTTCGAAGCCTGCGACTTTTCCCCGGCGAACCGCGATCGCGCCGCGATAAATGTTGCATGAAATGAATATTAAGAATCCGTGTTAAAGCCGTTGCCGCACGAGAAGGATCGCGGACCACACCGAGCGCCCTTTTCATTCTTTCCTCCGTCACCGAAGTGTAACTCGAGGACTCCTGTCGGGCGTCGAATTTCGTGGCAAACAATATCGATCGCCCGAGTATCAAACTGGTGCAATCGGGCGATAACTCTCGGGCGATAAAGCGGGGGGGGAGGGGGAGGAAAAATTGGCCGAAAAGTGTTCGCCGGCGTAAACGGTGAAGGATTAAAAAAAAAATGAACGCGCGGGAGAGTCAGAAATCGAATTAAATACATAATTTATATTTTCCGGCGCGACGAATAATTTATGTCGCGGCGAGGAATAATTTATGTCACGGCGAGAATAAAGTAAGAAATCGACGTCGCAGAAGTTCTGCGGAAATAATTTCGGTATCATCCCTCTCACGTTTCTCCATCGGGAGCCTCGAGATCGGTCACGTATGGATAAATGAAGACATTTGTCGGCCCGCCAGCGACATTCTCGAAGGACACTCCGGCATTTTACACTTTATCCCGAAGATTTAAGGGCTACTAGGAAGCAAGATGTGCTACGCGTTCACAACTGCACACACATACACACACGTCCCGCGTGCGGCGGGGCTTGAAACGAAAAAGAAAAGGGAAAAAACGAAAAAAAAACCGGAGAATACCGAAAAACGAAACAAAAAAAATATTTCGTACGGAACAAAATGCACAAAACGAGCTCTGTACTTTCTTTTCTCGCAGAAATCGAAAGACCTATCTAACCGAAAGTCTTCATGAAACGCGCAGGAAGCACACACGAGAGAGAAATATATATTATTATATAAATATATATGAGATATAAAAAAAATTGCTAGTATACCTTACAGTTATGCGAATGTTGCATTGTCTAACTGTTTGTTCCATACAGATCCAGATGTATTATTGTATCCGATGGAGTATTATATATCAAAATATATAATATATATCTATATATATTACGATCCTCCCGTGGAGCTTACAGAGTTCTTCCGCTTCTCCCAATTTTTCCAGTAAGTAAAATAATTCCGAATCGTATCAGTTTAAATTCTATATATTTTAGATTTTTTAAATTTGTTTTACTCTTTTTTTAATGTGAATAGAAGTTTGACAATAGTACACTTACTAGGTACAGAAGAAGGAAGTTTATTTTTGTAAAAAAATATGAAAATTCTATGCCTTTATCTGCACATTTTTATTGTCATGAAACTAAATATAATAACTAAATTGAAACAAATTAAATTTGTACAAAATTGAAGATTTTAAAAATATAATTCTATATTTGGTTTCCTTGCTTTATAACTTTTTTTATAAATGTTTTCAGAAATATTTTAAATGCAATTCTTAACATTTCTGTTTCTCCTTACAACCTTTTTAATTCAACGGGCACTATAGTAAAATTTTTAACTATAGAATTTGCCGTTCAATTACATACATATTTTTTCAAGTTAAATAAATCGATCAAATTAATAATATTTTAATCTCTTTTAAAACTACTACGTACTATAAATATAATTATTGACAAACTGATGGACGATTATTATTAATTGGAGTTTAATCGACTTATTATCAAAAGATAAATCAGGGATGCTCGCTAAAAATCATTTCTCGTTTTGAATGAATTTCGTGCATTTAGCGTCATCTGTAATCTCAAAATGTAACCTAAGTCAAGTTTTTTCCGTAGGTAACAGCTGCACTTCGAGCGAAGGTAATTTCTTCAATAATTTTTAATGGTCAATTACATTAATTTTATTTTGAATATGAAGAGAGAAATAACAAAGATTACAGAAAAACTTGAAAGAAATGGCCGCGAATATTTCGCTCTAATGTCTTTTTTGCCGCGCAGTTGGTACACCTTCGCGCTCCGGCGACTGATTGTCAACAGTTATCGAGTATCGCGCTAACTGAACAGACAGTCGAAAGGGTTTATCAACGAAAATTAAAATAAAATTGTCATAGTAAGTGTACCGATTACGCGGTGAGAATCTCCAATTTAGATCGTCGCGATATGCGACAGAGAGTTTTCGGGAAACCTGAAGTCTCTTCATCCGGCCTTCTGTCTTCGGAGTAACGCGTAATCTAACCTCCCGCTTAATTGCGTGCATAAACAATTCTGCTTGTGATCGAACACGCGAAACGTTATTTCCTACAAGAATCGGATGTACGAACGATATTTTTAATCGCGATATTCCGATCACGCTGATACGAATTTTGCCTCTGTATAGGTTATGTTATGAACTGCATAGTGGTAAATTTCAAGATTACATCTGCATGAATTGTTTACGTTTTGTTTACACGAATTTTTTCCCTGTGAGCAATACAACTAAAGTAAATTATTATAAATTGAATAATTAATTTCTTTAAACTGTAATTTTGCAAACAGTTCTACAAAAAATAGTTTTAAACTAGATTAAATTAGATTTGTTTTAATTATAATCTATTTATTAACCATGCACTAGATTGAGAAATTTTAACAACGAAGAATTATGCAATTAATGTAAAAGAAATTATATTTCCATTAAAATATATTTTTGTCATAAGAATTCGTAAACCTGGCTTTTCCTCAAATTTTTTTAAACATTCAACTTTTGGGCATCTTATTTAGATATCTTCCACCATGTATAAAAAAAAGAATATGCACTGAGCGGTAAACTTTTTTTACAGGATAAATGCCAAGTGTGAAGGATGAATCGGATGGCGAAGGGGAGGAGATGTCGCACGACAGTAATGAGAGTAACAATAGTTCTGCGTCGTGTGACAGCAGCGCAGAACACACTGACAGCGATGACTCGTCGGAGATGGATGAGGATGAATGCGAGAGGAGGCGCAACGAATGCATGGAGAACCTGCTTGACTTGGAAAGACAGTTTACTCTACTTAAGGAACAGTAAGTACATCATACTTAACTTTTTTATAATATTTATTATTGTATATATTTGCACAGATATATCTTTAAGTTTGCCAGTAGGATATATTAAAAATGTAATAATGAAAATTTTTGACAAATTTTTTTGTCTTAGTAATATAAAATTATAATTAATATGATTATCAATTATAATAAGTTAATTTTATTAACATTATATTAAAAATTAATTATATATTACAGTAATTAATTAGAAAATTAAAATTATGGATAATGATGATATAATTTATATTTTTGAGGATTTAAAAAGTACATTATAAACATATGTTTTAACAATTGTCATTTTTCAGATTGTACCGAGAAAGAATCACGCAAGTGGACACGAAGCTCGGGGAAGTTCGTGTTGGAAAATCAGAAGAATACCTAATACCGCTGGAACGACTGAAGGAAAATATGAAAACGAAAACGGAAGTAGCTGGAATACTGAAACAATTTAGACTACAAAATATTCAGAATAAATTCTTAGCAGAAGAACTAGCTGCCTTTCAAAATTTCGAGAGTGAAAAAGGCTTGGTCTGGGATTGCATCCACAATGATCTACAAGATAAGATACGCCGTTTGGAAGAAGATAGGAATAACGTGGACATACATGCGGATTTGTGGCTAAACACGACCGGCAGAAGACGCAGGAACCATTCGGAGAGAAGACGAGCGGTTTCTGTTGCAGGTCCTTACATCGTTTACATGCTCAATGACGCAGACATATTGGAAGACTGGGCGTTAATAAAAAAGAGTCTAGGTAGCCGAAAAGCGGAAATAATGTAAATTACATTTCAAATGTGTGGAAGAACCATTGGAAATAGCTTCCTCACATTATGCGTCCATCTTTAGTACGAACAGGAATTTCGTCCAACCGGAAATGGTCTAAAATTACACAAACAACTGACATCCATTGAGCATTTGATATCTGTACAGTGTGCCTTGATAAAAATAAGGGTAATTATTTATTAGCCTAAATAATTACCGAATTGAAATATCACATTCGCCGAGACGTACTTCTGTGGTACACTAGTGCAGGACATGTACATATGATTGTGTCATGGGAAAAGACAAAACTCTTAGTTCGAAGAAAAAAGAGTGGATATATTGTCTATATTAATTTCTATTAATAAGAAAATTTATATATAGGCCAAACGATAAATGCGTTAATCCTTATTGTCAAAAATAATTGGTTTTTATATTCGATATATGTAACATTATTTTATTTGTTTTCCTTTATATTTTTACAATTTACTTCATGTTTTTTTCATCTTTCTTATCACGGTCTAGTCTTCAGTCGAAAAAAAGATTTTACCTTAATAGTTAGTGCTTGATATGTAGTGTCAAAAACTGATCATAAACAAAACTATGTATATTATATTAGTATATTAGAATTTGATTTAAAAACATTAAGCATACTTCGTTCATTTATAAATGAATGTAAAGAAGAATTGTATAAATATATTTTATTATTATAATGTTTAAAAATATATCTCAATATTTTTACTCTTTCAATTCAAAATACATGACGGAGAACTGTAGTCTGTAAAATTTTTGTGTGACATGATAATCAGTGGTGTAGCACAATAAGAGAAAGATTCGAAAGAGCTGTATTATAAATAAAGTGCATTTTAATTTTTTTACAGTATACCCAGCAAAAATATTAGTATCGTTCCAGCAATTCCAGCAGTTTTAATTAATATGATGCAAAAATTAATTGAGTCCTAAACTCGCGTCCTGTCGGAACGTGCAATATATCGACAAATTAAGCAACTCTGCTGTTCCGTAATTTCATTTAAATGATGACATCGAACCATTCGTTCTAATTTTATTTAACATGTTATTCCAAAATTGTAATAATGAAACACAATACGTCCCTTTTTGCAGCATTCAGCAAATTTTCATTCAGCACGGTAATGCGTATTGAAAATTCAACATAACGAATCTGCATCCTGACATTACGATTGATGGAACCGCACCGCTCAGCGAAGATTGAGAAGACAGAAGAGATGAAGGGGGAGAAAGGAGGATAATTTTAAATGTAATTTTTATTTAGGCTATGTACAACACATACGTACAATACGTGACCCTTGCTTAAAACTATGTTACGCTCGTCCGGTATGCATTTCCACTTAATTTTTAATCTTGTCCTCTCGACACAACGTGACGCGTGTAATTTCGCGTGTTGAACGCGCGGACCATATGCGCGCCCACGCACGCTTTGTGTGTATTTTTATGTGTACGTGTACGTGTATATGCGTATATCCGTGCATGTGTGAGTGTACCGTGTACGATATGTTACAAACTTTTTAGGAACATTTCTCGTGGAATGCCGCGAGCGGTAATAATAAGGTCGCAGCGAAACTACACGAAAACAATGCGCAGTCGTCTGCAGCTTCATCCTCGAGTCGATATATTGATTAGACAGTTATCGAAAAATGACACCAATATAGACGATTGTTGACTGGACAGATTCCGAATATTTATGACTGAAAGGCGCCAGGGAGAAGTCGCGAGTCGCGCGTTAATTAACCGTTTGCGCCCCGTGTGCAAAATCCCTCTCTAAAGTCTCCGCGGAATTATGCAATTTACCGGGGTGAAGAGATATCTGTATTTATTACGAAAAGAAAGGAGCTTCACACGCAAAAGTCTGTGATATATTTCTCAGTATCGAATGTGTTAACAGAACAATAGCTTTCTGCCCTCATAAGAACCTATATAAAGCGCACGCAAAATTTCTGTTTACGCACTTTTAAATGTAACAATATTATTGTAGAATTAATAATTAATATAGGATTTTATTGAAGCTCAAAGTGCAAACGGTTAAAGCGACGAAAGCTTCGATTCTGCTTTTACGCGGGAAAGCATCCGGACGACGAACGATATCGCAATAATTAACCGGTTTGCGGCAACAGAGTGAATAATGTACGTTCGGCAACCGTCTCGTTGACGATTTTCATCGCGTGATATTCGCAAATTACCACGTTAATAACGCATAATCGTCCGGCCGTTTCGCGATTCCGCGATGCCGGCCCCGGATCGTGCGGCCTGGCGGATCATTCGCCTGTTGATGCAATCGGTTCGACTATTACGAGGACAACATTGTTACACGATATGATCTGTTAGCGATTAATTACATATTTAATCCTGGATATGGATGAGATATGGAGGATGCGAGCCTCCATCTTTCTCGTTAAAACCCACTCTGTGGCCCTTCGCGATCGTGGGCCCGTGTGCGTCTGTTAATTGTCCAGGCACCGACCTCTCCGATGAGACCTTTTTGCGCCCCGCGGGCGCGCATAAAATTCACGATTTACTCGTCCAAGAAGCGCCGCGATGTCGACGCACCACTCGACGATCGACACTCGCGGAAGCAGTCGGCGAGCTCGAGATCTCGTCTCTTCGAATTCACCCCCTGTAATCTGTCATTTGTGGATCTACGCCGGATACTTTCTCGGTTTGAAATTCAGAAAAGAAACCGTCGCACACTAATCTACGTAACTGTCCAACGTAAATTCCGTCGGACGAGTCTGAATGCCTTAGTGATCGACACGCTCAGGCGTCCCTTAAAGCTGACACGAATCTAAAAATATAAACCATGCTGTCGTCAACGCTTATGTTGTGTATATTCAATCATTTTAATCTGCATCTCACGTATACCGTTTTCGAGATTGAGACATGTATTACAGAACTTTTCGCACACTGAAAGAAAAATATAGCTACTTTTGGACCCAATCACAATTTTGTAGTATTTCTAATAATAATTATGGTTAACATAATGATGCATATAGTTAAGTTACTCATATATCGTGTTAGAAATATTATAAAATTATGGTTTTGGATCCGAAAGTAACTATATTTTTCTCTCAGTGCAATGGATTCCGATGAGAGTTGTTTTTACCTAGAGAAAACAAAATAATTCCGATTCGGAATCCATTCCGAAAAGTTCCATAATACGTGTCCTGATGGAATATACTTACAGTTGAGCATTTTTCACGTGAAACGCAAGATCGCCGCTTTTTCTATCATTTTTTTTTTGTGTTTCTTTTAAGTCGACCCGACGCGCCCCCGCGTCGATTTGCGTGCGACGGCGTCTGTTCCGCGCGAAGGGGTGAGTTTCGGCAATCGGTTCGTCGCGACCGGGGAAACCCTGGCGCCCCTCAAATTTCGAACGCAAAACACTGTCAGATCACCCCCACCGTCTCCGTCCAACGCACCCTCCTCCCCTTCTTTTGATTATCCAAAATCGTGGTCAACATAAGCACACAAATCAATGCCTAATATCATTCACTAAAGGTATGCTTACACTTTTAAAAGGACATTGAAAAATCTCATATGCTAGAGTATCTGCCGATTACGCAATCTCTATGTATCTATATCTCTTCTCTCTCATCCACTTATGTACAGTACCGTCCCATCCCCCCTCCCCCCCTTTTTCTCGCTAATTAAGGTGTGGCACGTATCGTTGTTAGGAGATTAACGGAATGCTGCCGGCGCGTAATGTGGCGGTGCCGAAGCGCGCATCTCTCGGAACGCAAGGTTTTCGGTTGCGGGGAAAAGAAACGGCTACACGTAGAAAATACGCGACGGTCTCGTGGCAAAAACGACGGGCCCTCTACGTCTCTGTACACGCTAAATTGCGGGATGTCCCAACGCTGTCCGCGAATCCGAGGTGCAAGGTGTCACCGGGCATCGCGCATTTTCTCCCGCGCGTGATAAAGAGGAAGATAATTAGGTTTCTCCGCGCCACGAGGATCGAAGTATGAACTATCCCGGCTGGAAACGTTCGAAATTCTCGCACGGCAAAAATTTACATCGCTTCTCTTCCGCTGGCTTAAAGTAGCCTCCGTCGATTCAACGTGTCTCTTGTTCGCGAGATTCTTCGATTTACGAACGAGCTTTTCGTGAAACAGCGACAGTTCTCGAACGACAGCAAAATTCACTTCATTAATTAAAATTAATTTTTGTGAAGGAAGGGTAGAAATTATTGAGATCTTTCGCCCATTTGGATCGTTTCTCAATTTTACTGACAGATTTTACTTTGACAAGATTCTATTTTAAATTATATGTAAAAAAAATCTGTCAGATAAATGTTTCGCTAATTGACGAAGGGAATACGCGCGATGCCGGGGACAACCTGTACGTCAATCGTAATCCTAAGTCGCGGAAATGACGAGCGAGGGTCTAGGTGTGTGCCAATTGATATTCTAAACCAATATATCGCACGCGCGCGTCGTTGAACTTTCGCGATCCACGAATAAACGCTCGAGATAAACACAGCCCCGCCATTTCGTCATCGCGCTCAATCTTCGACGTCGCGCTCGAGCGACGGCGAAACGCGAGAACGTGATCGGGCCGAGAGCTTCTCGCACGCGGATACACGCCGTCCTGCGAATCGGGCTTCCGCCTGCTTGCCTGCTAGCAAGCGAGATGCGAGAACGCGTCGCGAGAAGGGACGTCGACGCGGCCGCGCGAGCCGCGTACGGCGATAACGGCGAATCGATTCACGATTCTGTTCTCTCTCTCCTCCCTCTCTCGTTTCTCTCTTTCTCTCTCTCTTATTTCTTCCTCCATCTGCGAAATGGCTTGAACGTCGATCGGGCTTCGTCGGGCTCGTCACATCGCTCTCACTTTTCCTCCATCGATCGGCGCGATCGGCGCGATCATAGGTACGCCATCGTATTCCTGACGAGATCCTCGAGTCGCCCTCTCGCCTCCGTTTACAATTATGTCTGATATTGTAACATCGGTGCGGCCAGATTCGGGTGGTGGGCTGTGTTCATTCTCAGAGCCGAGATGCTCTTGTTGTACCACTCGTCCTCCGCTGACATTCCTGAAACGGGAAAGACAGAAAGGGATTTTTAGACGAATCACGCGCGGACGCTTTCCTTCCGCCAACGGGGTCGCGTTAGTAGCCCCCCGAATTGAGCGGCTTGACAATCGCTCTCTAGCTCTCTAGCTCTCTCTCCTCGAAATACCACGTTCTGTTTATTTCGACACTAGCGTGGCAGGAGACCAAACGTCATTAACGCAGGCTTTAATTAGTAGAACACCCACGCGACCTTCTCTTCCTCGAGTCAGAGTGCAAAGTTAGAATCAAAATCGGACGCGGAGGAGCGCGATTTCTTTTCTATCCCGAAAGAATCCCGGAGTGATTCGATTTAACCGACTTTCCGCGGGTGCTTTATCGAGTCTCCGCTAATCGCTCGATTTGCTATCGCATTAAGACGTTAAAGAGAGGAGGCGTTAAGTCGTTAAGGAGAGGCGCGGAGAGGCCGCGCACTCGTACAGCACTCGCTCGCTCGCTCGCTCGCTCGCGCCGTGCAACCCCCGACGGGCGAGGCAATTCGCGAATAGTCTTGATTCGATTTAAAAGCGATATTCCATCTCGCGCCGGAAATGGTGTAAGACGTCGCTGGGGCGGAAATGGAGAGAGCGTCTTGGAGGCCGGCGGGGACCAGAGCGCGCGGAGCTCTCTCGCTCTCGTGCACGGGCGTCGGATTCGCGCCATTTCCGCACCGGATTTTTGCGGAGTCATTCGATAACGTTGGGTCAGCGCCCGAGGACGGTGCGGAAAGTCGTCGTGAGACGGAGCTGGACAAGAGAAGCCGAGCGAGGACGAAGAAATTATTAATTTACGTCCGTACCACATTCGCGTGATCTCGCATGGGGGAGGAATTGTCGTGCGGTAGTTGAAAGGCAATGATCAAGCATGAACAGATCGCTCTTTTGCTGCAACAATGACATGACTCAAAAAGCAAAGTGTTCCAAAAAATGAGTTTGAATGTTTTAATTCATAAAAATTTTGTAATATTATATTTTTAACGCGAGTTTGGCATTGATAACCTGATTGTAGAAGAATAAAAGTATTTGGTTGTACATTAGCATTTTATTCAATGTTTAATTCAAATTCTTACCATTCTTTTGCGAGCAACTTGAAAATGAAGAATTTTTAATTATGTCACTGTTGTAACAAATGAGCGATAGAATCAAGACGATTGCGGTACTAGTAATTGTTAATTAATGTAAAGGAGAATAGTCAATTTATAGAATATCCTACATCATATTCTAACCATTAAATTTTAGGAAATTGCAACATTTCGCCAAGTCAAATAATTAAGTGAATCGCATGGATTTCACGAAACGTTGCAATTTCCTAAATTTTAATGTTTAGAATATTATATAATATAAATTGACTTTCTTTCGTTTTACTCTTCCTGCAAAATTAGCTATTTATAGCGCTAGCTTGACGTAGTATATCTTTCAAATTAGATTTTTAATTAAAGCAATTCTGGCAATTTTAGTATACAAAACTGTTTAGACAAATAAGATGTTAAAATATCCCAACTATTAAAAATACTCTAAATTTTAGGAGTCGCAATCGAGACAGAGTTCGAGACGCAACGTGGAGGCCATGATCCCTCGCGAAAAAGTGAAATCGGTTACCCGCGAGGATATCAAGGATATTTGTCGGATTAAGGGCATTTGCATAATCCTTGACCCAAATGAGAGCGCAACCGCGCTCACGAGCCATTCACCGCCGTACTCATTTTACGCACACCCAAAGCGCTGGCGTTGCATTATTTATGACTCACCCATTGCATCTTGTCGCATGCCGGTGACGGCCGACATATTCGACGCTGAATGCGACATGGAGAACGGCTGGGTCATGCTCGGGTAAGACGTCGTGCCCATCTGAAACATTCGTTCATGTCGCGATTAACGACAGTGATAACAAAGAGAGTGAGTCTCGAGATCGCCATTTATATATGTCCTGCGATACGCGATCCCCCTTTTAATCGGCCAGTATATTAAGGGCACGCTATAAAATCTGCCGCGTTTTTAAGAAGAGGGGGAGGGAGGGGAAAAGATAGACACGCGGTGTTAATGTCACGTGTAATTAATTTCCGCGAGCGTAAAATGAGCGAACGAGCGAAAATGGATTCCGCGATATATCAATGAGATTACGGAGTTACCCGCGCGGTTTGAGCGGCCGAGCTGGAACAACGAGAGGAAAGTAATGCGGTAATTAACGTGTGTGAAACATAATTATCGGCTAGAAACCACTCTTACGTATTTCCACCCGTCGGCGGTGGCAAACGCGAAATCGAATGCGACGGGTGGTTTCATTATAAAAATTAACCGTGTAATACGTTCGGAACTGATGGAAATTAATAATGCGTCGCCGTATCTGTTTCCTGGCCGTAATCAATTTTCCAACGTGTTACGTGATTCTACGGTGATATCGCGATTATTAAGTACAATTCCCGACCAAGATAGGAATGAAAGGATTCTTGAAATCAGAAAAGGGAAATTTACGCGAGGATAAAATTTACTTTGTCCAACGCTTTCAGTTGTTTGTACCATTATTGATCACTACATTGTAAAATTATTAATTATGGAATCATCATTATGTGTTAGATTTCCTTGCTTTAGACAAAATCACTGGCATTGTTATTAAATATTTGAAGATTCTCGACACACAGGAAAAATAAGCATATGGATATGTTACACGCTGGAAAAATTTCTTAAATTACCATCTTAGATATTCATGGATCAAGCTTCAGAGCCGAAGGATAACTGATGTAAATTTCTTTTTTTTTTCGGGGGGAAACCGAAACACGCTTGCGAATTATCGGCTCAATTAAAGCGGTAGGCATTCGGTAATCCGGCCGACCCAACTAATCAGCCGAAATGCAATTTAGCTATATCGACCGATAGCGATGCGCCGGACGTACGCTCAGGTGCACTCCAATTTAATACCTCGGTTAAAATCATTAACGAGAAACGCATCGAATTCATTCCATATGTGGAACCTTCGAAATGACGATCGAATCTACGATTGTACAGAATTTTTTTTATTTTCAGACTTTTGCTTGCGCTATTGACAAAAGTATCAAACTGTGCTCTGATCGTCAGTCACTCTTCTCGGGGAAAACATCCATCAGTTTATTGCACTATTACACTTCTTGAGAAAATATATACAATTACAATATATAATGATAGAAATAACATTAATAATTACCTTGTTAAACAATAGGCATAAAATTCGGTTGAAAATATTCGGTTTGAAACGATTATTCTGCGTCCGAACTTTAAAAATGTTTTCTTTCCACATATGTGTTTGCACGCGCAGAGATCCTCGTGGTGCAATAAGTAGAATGTACATCTCTAGGATGACAATTGTAATTCTTGTTTATATTATTTACTTGCCATTATCGGAGACGTGTCTTCGCGTTGAGTGCATTGGTGAGCGTGCAAAGCGGCGGGTATCGATAATAATGAAATTTCGGAAGCGTCCTGCGCGTCGTAAGGGAGCCTCACCTGGGGATAACGATTTATGCCATTTATGCTGTTGTGAGGATGGGGGTAGGGTTGATAACCTCTGCTAGCACCAGGATAGATATTCCTCATCATGGCACCTTGGCAGGCGGGAATTGGTGTCAGAGCTTTCTGCAGCTGCTTCTCCTGCTTCCGGTATTTCGCTCTTCTGTTCTGGAACCAAACCTACGGAGAGAGACGAAATGGCGTAAACAAACGGACGCGACGCGATATAATTAGTAGATAATTATTTCGATCTCTGCACAACGTCGTTTGCGTGCGTTTAATGGCGCAAGCGAAGTTCGTATCATTCTTGCATTGATTACGAACGTGATTTTGGCCCAACATTAATTACTATTCTAATTAACTATACTAGTATATAGTTAATTACTAGTATAGTTCTGGTGGAATGTAATTTCATATTACACAATCGGCAACAGAGAAAATTACATCTTTATTCTTCTCGCAATGTAGATTTGATTTTGTTACATTTATATCTATAACAGCTTAAAATAGCCTTGAAATTACTTGAATCTATGCATTAATTTTTCTAGCTCCATCAGTATAAATCGTTCAGAATTAGATAAAAAGCATGATTCGATTTTGCGCTTACAAATTTACAACCCTTTAACTCTCTTAAACATTTCAAATATCATTTTCTCTCACTCTCTATCTTTTTTAAAGTATTATTGTACATCCATGCACATTTTAATTCGAAACGTATTAATCCGCAAAACTTTTGATATACAGAGATATTTGATATACACATTCGTGAAAGCAATTGTTTTACGTTCGTAGCAAAATGGCGACCAAGAGGCTAATAAAATGGTGTATAGTAGAGACGCACGAAGTATTTGAGAGCATCGAGTTAACGGTCCTCGTCGATTAAAGAAGGAACACAAACCTCTTGGGCCGAAAAGCACCCTCTTTTTTTTCTCTACTCAAACGGGATCCTAAGTTTACCTCCCCCAGCTTCACCCGGCAACCCAGGGCGGTTTACCTATCGCCATTTTGCATCGGGCAATTTCCATTGTTTCGCGGGATTAGTAAACCCATATTGGGGCTTGCCCGAGCCGCCACCGGCGACTCACCCCGGCATCCACACCGGCGCGCGTTTCAGCACCCTCACTCCCTCGGCCTCCCCTTATCCGTTCTCCTCTCTCTCTCTCCTTCCCTCATCCGTCCCTCCTGTAACCCCCGACAATCTCCACTCTCGCGCCCCGCCCTGCCGACCGACCCCTCTTTCCAACGACCCCTCGCCTCTCCCCCCTCCTCTCCAGAAAGAGAAAAGCCTGCGGCTTCTCGTCCCGGATCGGGGTTGGGTTGTTTCCACCCTCACCGGTGACGTCACCGGCGCCACCCGATTGGCCGATGCCGCTGTGGTGACGTCACATCGGGCTCGCTCATTGGCCGACACGTTTTATCGACATTTCTACTGTACACCCTCTCTCATCGCCGCAGAAGTGGGTGACACGAACCGGGGTGGCTCGAACGAGTCCGTGCTCTCTCAAACTCTCCCTCTTTCTCTCTATCTCTTTCTCTTTCGCTCTCCCTCTCTCTCTCTCTCTCTCTCTCTCTCTCTCTCTCTCTCTCTCTCTCTCTCTCTCTCTCTCTCTCTCTCTCTCTCTCTCTCTCTCTCTCTCTCTCTCTCTCTCTCTCTCTCTTACGCGCTCGCGCGCGCGCTGTCTGTATCTTTCTGGTTCGCCCTCTTCTCGGCTCTATCACTCTTTGTGTGGAAGCATGGCGCTTCCGAAGAGTACCCCGTGAAATATCCGCAGCGATGTTCTCGTATCAAAAAACCGGATACGAAGGGGAAAAAAAATTCACTAGATATCTGCAGGAAAGAAACGGTTTTTCATTATAAGGACGCAAACGATCATCTTGCTTCGTTTATTATTTATCGAAGTCAACAACTTCGCTTATTTTTTTGTTATTTTACAATCTTTTTATCGCTTACTTAATAACGCACCGTAAACTTTGCCTCGAAAGTTATGCATCTCTCTTACTAGCTCGTTGAAGATAAATATTTCTAATCGGCAAAAACCTTCCCTTTGCGAAAACGGGTTTAATTATTTTTCGCACTGTTCTGAACGTTTCATCAATCGATGAGGACTTTATTTTGACTCGTAACATAAAGAGGAATTTTATAATCATTTTAATCAATCATCTCAGTTAATTATAAAGCAATCCTTATGCTAATTTATTAATTAACTCAACGTCAGACCGTACTAGGTAAAGGTCGTCACTTGCGTCAAGATCTATCTCGCGTCAACCTACGCCGAAAGGATCAACGCCTACACAAGAAATTAACAGTTCATTAGCGATGGAATTATTTCCGTCAATGATCGCGTATATTACCGCGCATTACTATGCTTTTTGACGTCATGATCAGTCTTTGTACAAATGTTAATTTGTACAAATTTCGATACGGCACGTGAAAGAAATATTTAATTTTGTAAAGTCTTACTTTACGCAGACGTATACACAAGAAATATTTTAATATGATGTAGAAAAAGTAATCTTTATTCCATTATATTTGCTAGACTGTTAGACGGATGACAAATAGGAGTGTATAGGTATGGTATTGAGAGCCGAACAAGTTAGGCAAGTAATTTCGTGTAGTTACAATTGAATTTTATTTAGATTGTCTTCTTGCCGCGCCGAGTTGGGTGGAATCGTAAGTCGCGGGATCAGCGAGTTGGTTTCGATATTAAATGTTACGATGAAATAGAGCAGTTATTTTGAGGAATATACGCGTAATTCGCGATTTGATTATTTAATCGAGTACATGAAGCAGCAAATTTTCAGATTCACTTTTGCTATATGGAATAAAAAATTCCGAATATGACAATAAATTTTACATTATATAGATACACTCAATCATGTAAGACAGATGCACTCAATACGAAATGTAAGAACATGAAATTTTTATATATTTTCACAAAAGATCGATACAATCTTACGTAGAAAATTGCGACACGCGAATAAAGTTTTACAGTAGAAATATTTAGATACTCGCGCCGCGTGGAGTAACGAAGTCTTATTTAGATTAAGTTCTTGCCGCGAAATTGACTGGAATCCGGGATTACTTAGCCGAGCGAGACAGAGAGAACCCGGTTCGGATATGAAGTATTATAGAAAATCGAGGTGATTATCGAAACGCGATGATAATCGGAATATTAATTCTAAAGTTGAATTGAAGATCCACGTCGAGAGGGATCGCTGGAAGCTCAGTGGCCGTGGATTACAGCGGAATTATAGGCATTACCGAGTTTGATACTTCTTTTTAACGGCGTTACATAAATTTGCAAGTAAAGCGAAAGAAATATTCGCGACAGACACGGTGAAGGAGAGGGCGGGGAGGAAGGGGACGTACATGCAGGTTTCGAAGGTGGTAGGACGTTTGAAGACTCTTAACAAAGGGCTTGATTAACATTTTCATATGACGAGCGTGCATCGTTTTAACTCACATGTATGGAAATGGCGGTACGTGCGAGGCAAGTCGCATAATCAATCTCAATCCACATTGGAATTCACGCCGCGGGACGATTTGCAATTGCATAAAACACGCTCGGCTTTCGAATAATCTGGCATTACCTCCATCCGTATACCAACCCACGAGGCTGCTAGCTCTAAATATGCATGTATATAGAAAATATAGTATCGATACTAAATAACATGCGTGATGTTTTTTTAAGAACGCCGTAACATGTTTTACAGAGATGAAGATAAAAATTTACATGAACATATTACATGATGATTTTACAGCTATTTATAAAGGACTAAATATTTCTTATATAATTAAGTCGATTTTTCTAAACTATTAATTTTCATATTAAACTCTTAGAGTATTAGATCACCATGTCTATTAAATGTATGCAAATAGCTCGATTGATTGTGTTGAGTTTAATATTTTCGCGATGACAATTTTTAGAAAATTCGCGATAAGAATTCCATTCCTATGTATATAATTCTCCCCGGGAAATTTTTCGTACTTTGTGTTTCGTGTGCTTGTATTTCCGCCGTGCGTATGCAAATGAGATTGTCTACGCTTCGTTTAACCCGATACCGCGTGTTGCCCTAAAATCTAAAACAAAGCATGCATCTTCACTATCGAGAATATGGTTGTGAATAATTATATAAATATGTATCTACATATAGAGCGAATTGGCGAAAACTAGACGGATAGAATACTTTCACTTAAATCAAGTTTCAAGGAAATAAAAAAAAATAACGGCACACAGATATTTATCCCTTAAAATGGACTTCTTCTTAACTATAATTTATTTCGAGCTTTACATTTCTATTTAGTATTCCTCGTGTTCGTTAAGTCTATACTGAGAATTTTCAATTTCAAATAGACCAAATTTTCGACGGCGCCATCCGCTTTCCGCCTCAGTTGGTACACCCTGTTCATACCGTACGCATTTACGGGGCGGGTAGAACAGGTTGCCCGAAGAGATCCGGTAAAAGGGCGATTCCTTTTATTTGCTTCTTCCCTAGAAGAGCTTTTCGAGAACATACTTGCGCGCGCGAGCGAGCGCGCCCGCGTCCCTTAAGGCGCGCACTCTGCAAGAACTGGAAAGCTAAGAGTTCGTAATTCAATAACCGCGCTCTCTTCTCCTCCCACCACGTTCGCTCATAGAGAAAGATAGACCGGATAGGGAGAAAGAGGACGAGGAGGAGCGAGATGGCTGTCCCACGGGGGTGCGCGGCTCAAAATGTCTGCTACTTTGAGGACCGCGACCGAGAAAACTATCCTCCCGTATGCCTGAGAGAATACTGCACTCTGATAGCTAACCCACATACTAACCCGGGAAAATGGATACATTCCCGGTAATGGCTTTTTCGTCGAAAAAGATGAGAAGAGCGTAATATTTGTACAGTATAAGAATATACTACTTGCGCCGGCTCATTTCGGAAACTGTGGGACATAGCTACCATGATCGAATGTATGTATGGTTACACAATCCAGAATGAAATTTATTTAAAAAGCTGTCTTTGGAGAAACATTACAAGTAATATTCCATTTGAGCATTATACCAATAGAATTGCAAACCATCTTTATCAAATTACATACAAATTAACATACTGAAGTCATTAAGATGTATTAAACTGTATTATACAAAAGCAAAAATTCTAAGAATTCCAATTAATTTCATATTACACAAGCCCATGTATAATTATGAAGAAACGTATTATTACGGATCTTTTAATTAAAAAAAATAATTTTTTATAATTTTATATATCAATACACAATTTAAATTCAATCATTATCTATAATATTTGAATTTTTTTATTTTTAAATTGAGAAATTTGATCTAGGACTCCAGAATTTGATTTATTTGATGCCACATATCGAAATCATAATAATGAGAAAGTTATCTCTTTGCATTAATAATCTTAGCGATAATTAAATACCCCGAAATAATTAATAATTTGTATTCAATCGTAAGCTACTTCATAAATGCGGAAAGTAAGGCCGAGGAACATGGTACTCGCTAGTTATTTTTGCTACTCCCAGAAATTTCCTTGTTTCCTGTCAAATAGGAAGCCGATTTTCTCGTAAAACGACCGGTAGCTAGGCTTCGATCGGAAGTCGAATCGAAGTAAAAAGGTCGAATGAAAACTCGGCTAACTCAATATCGCGGAGCTCGGAGCTCCTCCTTTCTTTTTCCTCGGCGTAATGGGATTTCTTGTGCGGTGATTCGAGAATTATTCTCTTACCATCGGGTGTTACCCGATTTTTTACTATTATTATCGTTACCGTCACAAATACTTTACGCCATCCCTCCGCATACATTATAACGACGACCTTGATGACGGAACACATCGTGCCGTTTTTTTTTCAATATACACGGTTAATATTTTAATGCTATCACATTAAACTTTAATTTTAAAAATTCTATTGAAATAAATCTACATAAAGGAATAAGCGGAAAGTAAGTCTCTGCTACCTGCTTAGAAAAAATTTAGAAAAATTTTGTGGAATCGTAACTACTCCATTTTCATTTGCAATTATCAAGCAATCGTAGAAAACATTTGCTGCCGAGTTTTGCTTTACCCTCCCATTAAATTTATTTGCATGCCTGTGTACACGGAGCAGCACATTATATATCTTCCTACCAAGTTTCCTGCAAACCTCACTCGAAATGACATAAATGGACGGAAACGATCCCGCGCAAGGTATACCATGTTTCGCCTGGAAAACGCTCATTCAACGTGCACTAATACGCGTTTGCGCGTTTAGAGAAATTGCAAATCGCGTGAAGGAAATTTGTATTACCATTAGGGACCGATCTGCATAGAAACTTAAACTTGCAACTTTGCGAAGAGATTCTATTCTTGTCTAAAAATATTTCATAATTGTTCTGAAAATGGCACAATCGTCTAAAGTAATATATTACAATCTAAGGAATAATTTATCTACTATTGCATCCAATAATTCGAGAAGAACCGACCATTGAAAGTTTCGTGTCTTGAAAACGTTCACGTTTGCGCGTCGTTTAGACTGTACATATCCCGTGAAAGAAGTTACGCGCGTCTCGGGCGCGGGATCAATGTATTTTTTAGCGTGAGCGCCGCCAATCGGGCGACATCGCTGGATGTAGGAGAGAGAATCGTCCCTTTAAAAGCTACCGCGCTAGTCACGGCATTCTGTTTCCTCAAAGATAGCGACACGGGCCGTGGAGGCGGCGAGGACGAGAGAGAAATAGACGGCGAACGAGGGTGGCAAAGTTGAGATGAGTTGGGCGCGCAGGGGGTTGGGTGACGCTGTACCGGAGGCTGCCATTATATCTGAGCCGCCATTTTAAATTGAATTTTCTCCACCCTAGATAGATCTGAAACGTCTCAGGCTTGCCGGGCTTGCTATTCCTTCCACTACGAGACGAGCGACGACGAGGGCGAAATGGCGCCGTGACGCGGGGGGTAGGAGGATCGGGGCGGGGGATTCTAGAAAGAACACCGGAGGAACGAAAGAGAGAGAGAGAGAGAGACAAGGGCCCCCCCTTTTCTCTCCCCACGGCCGCCATCCTGCCTTTTTCTACCTCTGAGAACCCCTGTCTTGCGATGGATACCTTTCCTAAACCCTAAACCGGCCCTTCGATTCCTCCAGGGGACGACGAAATTTTCGTTCGCCCTACGCGCGTCCGCGGAAACGAGTGGAGGGAGCTTACGAATTTCGCGTGGATATAGTATAGTATCAGGCACTTTGTATTGCGGTTCATCGATATTACCTCGTATCGAAATTGATGTGTCCGAATTGGATTACAATCGAACGCCATTTTGCAATAACCGATCGCTATTTTGGGGGATTTTTAACTCCGCGGTGTGCAGGGCTAATTAAGACCGAGGAACTAATTTCGTTCTAGCGTGATACCGGAGTAATCAACCGATTCGCAATCCATTTTAAGTACCTTTTTAGGCACTTAATGCACCGATAGTTATTAACATAATCATTAACAAAACGCGTTTATCATTTATGCAATTAAGCGTGGTTTTATACTAGATATTTATAGCTCCTAGAATATCGCGAATTTCAGAGACGACGGCGAGTGGAGCTGGTTGGCGAACGTTAATTTACCGCGGGATAAGAAACCAACCGAGAGTACTTTCCAGTGGTATAAAGTCACCGAGAGATAGAGAGAGAAAGAGAACTCCGCTTGAGGTAAAGCTGTCGTTCGTCGAAAGTAGTCGAAACGCGCGCAAATCCGCGAGCGTTAATTACGGCGCGCGCTTTGCAGGTTACAGATAATTGGCCGATTCTGGGGCAGCCGCGCGCCGGAAAACCAGCGACTGGAAATGACATTTAAAACTGCGAAATTCACCCTCCCCTCTGCCCCTCTTTCTCTCTCTCTCTCTCTCTCTCTTTCTCGCGTTTGAGGTCGAAACGAGCACAGGACCATCCGGTGCGCGGGCTGCACGGCTCCTCGCGGGCTGCACAGCCCTCGGCGGCGGACACTTTGTGCATCGGTTATAACCGGCGAGCGACGAGCGCAAACCGCGTTTTACTTGGCATCGCAGTTTAACAGGGTTAAGTCGCGGCGGTTCCCGGGCTTTTAACTCAAACAACACCCCGCTGCATTATATATCAAAAGAGCGCAACGCACCGGCGACTGTTTTAATATGTACCGCTCGGCTCGGAATTCGGGGCCCCGGTGTGTACGCGAACCGGTCCCTGCTCTTTCTCTCTCTCCGCGTTCACTCTCTCGCTCCCTCATCCCGCGTCCCATCCATTCCACCACCTCCCCAACAACCCCTTTCTACCTCATTACCAAATCCTCCGCCCTTAATGTCATCACAAACCGCACCGCTGTCGTAGAATTCGCGTTTTCCATGTCGAAGAAATTAAAATTTTGAATGCCACAATTCCCCCGTGTGATACGCAATCCTTTCTCTTTGTATAAAATATATATTGCACAAATAATATACGATATATCTCTGGAATACCAAATGTGTTTCCCATCTCTGTCGAAGCCAGGAACACCGCCAAATTTTATCATTCAGTCTAAATTCTTCGGTATATATCGAGAAGTATGTTGAAAAACCTCTCCGTCCCCTCTGATCGATTCCACGACCCTCAAAGAATATAGGGTGTCTTGGACCGACATTTGCGCTCGTAATTTCATTTCGTCGCCCCACATGCGTCTTTGATTCAATTACGCAGTGAGTCACAGTCAAAAAGATAGGCAGCAGATAAGTATGTCTATAAATTTTTCGGCCTCGACCGCCAAAGCGCAATCCTCGTGGCAAAATTTAAAAAAACCTATCCTTAACACGTGCGTTATATAACAAATATAATACCTAAAAATTACATTTAAATATAACGAAAATATATTCAAATCTATTGTGGCTCAATTAACCAAGTCTGTTTGAATGATCAAAAACCAACGCTAGGTTGGCATCTTTTTCATAAAATGCAACTGAAACAGTATTGTTCATTCGCGGATTGAATCATACGAGGATTTTCAGAACTCTAGAAACGGACGAAAGAACGATTTGTTTTTTTTTCTCATAGTAGCGAGAGGCAGAGCACTCACCTGAATTCTGGCCTCGTTCAATTTGGTAGTCCTCGCCAATTCCTCCCTGCAGTATATGTCCGGATAATGGGATTTTGCAAACGCCGATTCCAATTCTGCCAGCTGCTCCTGCGAAACAATTGGAAAGCCGTGGTAAAGGCCGATTTGAACTATCCGCCAGGAAATTTGGCCGCGGTACGAAAGATTGGAGGTAATCAAAATGCCGTTATCGATCAAAGAACCCTATGTTCCGAGGGAACGCACATGTTTCTGAGAAATCCAGGATGAAAGAAGATTCTGAAGAGATATCTTCGATTACTCAGATTAATAAAAAAATAAAATAAAAGCTTTGCGAAAGATACCAACCTGAGTAAAGGTAGTCCTGTGTCGCCGTCGGGCGGGTGTTGGACAGCTAGCTGTGGTAGGTGTGTGACCAATGTGAGGACTGGAGGCGCAGGGGTCAGGCTTTAACTTCTTAAAAGCGCCTTCGGCTCCTGAGAAAACGGAAAAGCGACTTTAGAATATTCACAAATTCATCCAACAAGCTTTATCATCCAATTATCTCTTCAAAAGACTATTTTTTTCAGGAAAAAGGATCAAATTTACGCCATTTACGTATTTGCTTTATGTTAAATTGCGATAATGTCTGTGTCGATGACGTTAGATAAATTTCAACTTCATTAACATTGAATTGCACAATTGTATTTCGCGTGAGTGTGTAATTACTTCGCGCATTTCACGAATTGAATTATCCGCCGATTGCGCTTGAAATTATTTTAATGGCGTATTAGTGGCGGGTCAAATAATATATTGAGTAGCGAAATTGCATGTCGATTAGATACCGTAATAACAACGTGTTAAGTTGTACGTAATTTTATTTGTACTGTAAAAACAATTCCCCTAGATAATTCATCCGACGTGATACGGAAAACGATCGTTCCAGATTTTGATAAAGATCCGGCCTACGTTCTCTTTATTTTAGGCAGTTAAGATTATGCGCTTATCGAAATAAGAATTCTCGAAGCTCCGCGAACTCATAAACAAACTTGGCATAATTCCACGATCGTCCATTTCAATGAAAAGTGTCCCGCGAAAGCGCAATGGTACCAGAATGGTACGGGAGAGAATTCTTTTTTCCGCGACCAAACCGAGTTACCTGACATTTTCCCAGGCCCCCAACGCAATAAACAAACTCCGTTAACGACGTCCGGGCGTAAACGCTTTTCACGCGTGGGAGGGAGTCGGCGGATTCTCTCTTCGCGGGTCTCCCGTGCGTATTGTCCGCCCGATAAAGGCGACAGTGAAGTCGGGAACGGCGCCGAAACGGCGTCGGAACGGCCGAAATTCGATTTCCCGTATCGCCTTTCATTGCCGGCAAAATTCGATATTCGACAGAAGGCGCGATCCGCCGAACTTTCGACCTCCAACGCGAGAACTCCGTAGCCGCCGCCGCCTCCGCCTCCGCCGCCGCCGTCGTCATCATCTTCGTCGGCCGCGCGGTGCGGCGCGACGCGGCGCGGCGCGGCACGGCGTCGCGGCGCCGGCTTTATGAACGAACGTAGATACCTACCCAGGTCGCACCGACCCGGGGTAAGCGTGGCGAGCGAAGTCCCTCGCACTATGCTAACTTGGTTAGGGCGTTAATGACCTAATCATGTTACATGCTGATTCAATGTTCAAGGATGAATGCTGTCCACTTTACATACCTTGCCCGGTTACCCGATGAACGGGGAAACTCGGTCAAGTTCAGCGAAGAAGGCGAAGGGCCCCGTGCGACCCGCTTCTTCGGCTACCTCCCCTCCGCGCTTTACAACATTGCGCACGCCATTTTTTCTTGTCGTTTATACTACTTGTTTTTCGATCGGAGATTCCTCTAGCAATAAGACGTTTAACTTCTTCAAGTATTAATTTCGTTAATACAACTTTGAAATGTCGGATTTTCAACCGTGGTCCGCAAAATGGATAAAAAAGAAACAGATACTAAAAAGCTTTTTTTCGGATTTATAAAATATATTATAAAAAAAATAAAGAAAAGTATGAATTAAAAAAATAAGAGACTGAAAAGAACTCGACGAAGTATTCGATGATACATAATGCGTAATGAAATTCTGAAAGTTATGATAACGCGAATTGGAATTACTTTGTTCCATTAAAATTATATCCCGTTTTAACGCAATTAAAAGCTCATCCTAATTTTTTCGCGCGGGTACAGATTAAAACGAGATTTTCATAAATGATACGAAATAAAATTAATGTCTCATAAAAGGTATTGGCAAAAAAGTGTTTTTCGCGATCTTTATGATGTCGAAATTAATTTTTCTCATTAATCCACGGTGTGTGACAATGGGATATTGACCATTAGGACAATGTATGTCTCTCTCTCTCTCTCTACATATTTTATAATATAATAAAATACTTTAATAAATAATATATTTAAAAATAATATAAAATACAAACACATATTCTTTAACTATTATCGATACTTATGGATGTTGATTTTGTTAATTTAATATAAAAATCAAATAGTTCATTATTGGACCGTAAATTTAGATTCGTGAAATATATTTGCGTATTGCTGTTTCAATATATCCGGGATGTGAATCCGTTTTTATGCAATTACAGAGTTTTCGTGATTGCAGAAAATAGGCAATTTACGGTTGTCAGTTTTACATCTTTGACGTAAAAATCTGCTCAAAAATTATGCAAACTACATTTGTTAAAACGAGTACGTTAAAAACAAAATATAAACGTTTATTAAAAGCACAACAGATATTATTACAATCACGAGATTACTGTTAAAAAACATAATAACTATCTCTATCGTTATCATATTAATGTTGAATGAAATACAATTGTAAACTTGATGTAAAAACAGGTTTCTATAAATGTTGTAAATAAAAATGTTGAAGGGTTAATTTATACGAAACGTTTTTACTTATACACAAGAAATTTAGGAAAGAAAATTTATATATATCTGCTATGCATATTATTAATGTTTTTAATATAAGAGATAAATGTTACACAA
>VBVR01001645.1:0-28346 GCA_011638315.1 Tetramorium parvispinum | reverse complement strand
TATATATATACATGTATATATTGTTATTTAACTATAACTTTAATAAATAATAGAAACGAAATAAATAAATAAATACATCATATAATATATGATGTAATTTAATATATGTATAAATCATAAAATATATAAATCATATAACAACTAATCTAAATTTCACTTATCTAATTTATTAAAATCAAATAACTTCTAAAGAACTGAAAAATTGAAAAAGAAAGAATAAATATAAATAACACTAAATTAAATTTTTAATTCAACAAATCGAATAATAAATACGCGTGTAAATTTACGAAACTTAGAGCGCGAATTTCTACGCGAAACAGGTGATCAAATTCATTTGCGGTCAAAAACTATTATAATCTCAAGAGTTTTATACTAAAATCTTTTATTTTAGTTAGAGTAGGATACTCTGTTAAAGTCATATACTATATTATACAGTAGTTACGACATTGTAAATGCAATCATTTCAATTCTATCGTTTCAATTTACTTCCTTTTCACAGCGCTGTTACAAAGAATGCGTTGCGGTGTCTTAAAAGCGACGTGTCGATCAAAAGGGCTAGGAGAAACGAAGTGGCACAGAACTTGACCTGAAAGAAGCGTTTCTACGGAATGATTGCGCGGAATGGGACCACGGGATTCGGCGTAATTCTTTAACAGCCCAATTTCACGATATAAAGGAGTCGGGACGCTATAATGCCGCCTCTGCTTCCTTCCAGGGAACTCCGTCGGTCGCGGTCGATTGTTTTGTATTTCGGGGAGGCCCAATAAAGCGTAGTGCCGACGACGGTGCGTCTCGATGTAAGAGAACAGAGTGCGCCCACGGCGCTTATTAAGGCTTCGGATTTTCGTCCGGCCCGTCGCTTCGTCTTGACAAGGAAATCGCCTTCAATGTAGCGGCCGCGGTGTCGATCCGAGACCACGTACGTATGTACAGGCAGATCCGATAGAAATTTACGTAGGGAGTCCGTTAACCCCTCTTAAAGTAAAAATTCCTTATTTGAAAACGATATCATTTTACATTTTAACGAATAAAATATATATTTTAACGAATAAACTAGAATATCATCGAATCTTTGCATCAACGTCAAAACTCATTTTACAAATCAAGATGTTTGTTCTTAAATATCTAACGATTCTCAAACACTCTGCACATATTCTTCTAAAAGCAACGTCCTTGCTGAGTATAGATTTAATGGAAAGTTTTGCGTGTTTATATGATTTAATGACAGTTAATTGAGCAATGTTAAATGCTAATAATTTACGTATAACACGGTAAATTAAATTAGACTATTATTTAAATTATTATTTTTTAAATATTATTTATTATTATTATACATGAGAATTTATTGACAATCATATCGTAATGTTATATATGAAAACGTTTTAATATTCTATGTTTTAATTTTTAACCAGCTGCGTGATATTTGTATATTTCATTCAAGAATATGAATTAATTATTAATTGATTTTTATGATTGGAATAAAAAATAATTCATTATTAAATACAAGACAAATAAAGGTGCAAATGCACGTTTTATGCATTGTCGATCTGTGTTATATGACTTAACAATGGGATTTATGTGTCATATACATAGGAGCAACAGCAATGGCGTCGTTCTTGAACCACAACCGAGGCGACGAAGCAAAGGAATTGCGGAGCGGAGGTGCGATAATGAATAAATTGGCGGCGAATATAATAAGTTATACCCGAGATGAAAGGATCTGTGAGCGAAACAAGAAGGTCATCATGTGAAGTACACGATTCTGTCTGCTACTTCATTTAAATAGCTATTTAGATCGTCGGGATCAGCAAAAATAAGAACGGGAAATCAGAATGCTTTAATTAAGTTCCACATATAATTGTTCTTTCTTCCTCTTTCTTTCTTTCTTTCTTATTATTTTGGATATAAAAAATATTATTACATAATGCACCTGGTATTATTATTTCATATGTAATAATCGAAAAAAATAGTTTAGTTGTTAAATCTAGCAGTGCAAAATTTGTTAAATAGTATTCGATATTTATAAACGCATTCAAATTAATTAGGAAAATATTTATTAATAATCAAGTCAATGCTATTTCTTTACACGGAGAAAATTTTCTCTTAAAATTTAGCTTAAAAATCATGGTAATAGTGAGATAACTAATATTTCGAAGATTTTTATAAATTCTCTCTGATTTATTCATATCTATCACAATAAAATATAAAATCTGTTTGATTAATGTTACAATCTGCTTGGTAATTTTTATTATGTAGTTTATAAAATTTCTGTTGTATTTTTGTTGTATTTCTGTTGTAATTTCACAAATTCCTATCGTTTTCGGTAATATTTAGTAGGTTTTTATTTTTATTTAATTGTATAGTTATCCCATTCTTATCACCAAACATGTTAAAATTTATAGTGAATTTTACGGTAAAATATAACGAAAAATTAGGGAGTTTTTGCAATTCCGTATTTGGGATACGATAAACGTTAAAGTGACATCGCATCGAAAGACGAAAGTGCACATGCAATTAGACGTTTTCATATCAATAGCTGAAAGCTTGTGACATTGAAAATTTCAAACAAAAGCGAAATATTTGATACATTTAGTTATTCGAATATATTTCCATAAATTTGCATAAGAACTGTTTTTTTGGCGCTAAAATTTTCTGGAACGCAATCTCCTTCAATGGATTCCATCGTGGCACCTATTAATTTCTATGATATCAATGGCAGTACCGCAATGTAGCTCATTGATAGCGTTATCTCAGAGCGCATGCACGTGAAGCACGCGATATTAGCCGACATAAAGCGAATATGGGCAAAGAAATCATACTAAAATTTGCATTAGTTAGCTAAATCTCTCTCACTTATATAAAAAGGCAATAAATTGAGGGCAACCGTCTTATTAAAGATTGCCTGTGACAAGGCCAAACATATCGATGCGTTTCATTTCCAAAGCGTATTGTTCCGTTTCTAATTTATATAAAGAAACATAATTTTAAATACATATATGATATCATTATTAAAGTTCTTCTATTCAAAATTTTTAACCAAGCCGACAATTAATGTATTGTACATTAAATATCTTTCAAACGTTATATACAAAGTAATTTTACAAAGTGGATTAGATTATTTTTCAGATAATTTAAAAAAGAATTTAACTCGGTTTGCTTACATTGAAAAGGATAAACGTTCGATTGTTTCACAGAGAAAAACAATTCATGTATATGTATAAATGCAATAAATAATTAAAGATATATGTACATATCCTTTAAATCCTTGCAGATAAATTACCTTAATAATTCAAATAAATAAATGACACATGAACATGCAGCTGTGTACAAATCGATACAATCTGTTGAAACTTGATTGTTTCGTATTGTGATATTCATTAACACGCTTTCTTTTGAAATATTATTCCTCGTAATTATATAGGTGTAAATTGAAGTGTTATAATATCAGAATTATTCTTTTATTGTTAAATTATTAATTTATAATGGGAATGATATATCATGAATGGAAAGAATTGTTTGATATCAATAAATATTCTCTTGATATTACAAACTAATAATAAAATTATAACAGAATTAATGTATAAGAGAAAAATTATTAAGAAAAATGTATCTCGCGTTACCTGCTAATCTCTCTTAAACATTTCCTATCTATATTCTGACTGTGCAAACTTAAATATGTGCAAAGCAAGTATCGTGCATCATGGATAGTACACGCTATCCTGATGACGTATCGATGAATACCGTCATGAAAAAGAAATGCGGAAAATTGCAAAATATATAGTAGTAACAGCAGAATATAAAATATCAGTATTTTACATCTTATTGCACTTATTATTATACTTTGTGCGCTGTGAAATTGTATGATTTCCGATATAAATGATTCTTTATCATCTTCTTTTAATATTCTAACATATCTCCTTCTATGCAAAGATTTAATGCTTTTTATGACGTTTTACTCAAGACATTCTGTTCTTGTAGAACTTTTTTATGATCTTATATCACATCTCACTATAGAATTTTATTGAGCACATCGCAATTCTTTTTCATGATAAAGATAAAATAGATTCTAGAATGTAAAGAATATAACTTATCGAAAGCGAATAATAATGATAAATAATTACACGAAAGGTTTTCAGCTTTCAGTGGAGCTCTCAATAGACTGGTTTATATTGATGTTGTAAATAATTTTTATATTATGTCGAGTGTTTCGAATCCCACGGGTAAACGCCGTCGGATACTTCCGAAACTGTTACTTATACCATCACAAATTTTATTCAATTGTAAAGTAATCGAATGCAAATTGATACAAATTTGTATAAAATAATTAGATTTTGTTCATTTAATTAGCAAATATATTTCGATATATTTGTTAAAATTACATAATAAACAAAGTTGGACTCAACTAATAATATAATAATATTTCGTATAAAAGAAGATAATGATTAATTTCTTATAAAAAGTATATCACTTATATACATATATTAAGATATAAATAAAAACGAAATTGTATATATTGCAAAAATATACATCTTATCATATAACCCGGTTTCTATTCAGAATGTGACTGTTTACGGCATAGTGAAGTGTCGTCATCACATTTTTTCACATATGTATGACATAACAAGAAAGTCTTCGATTCTTTGTCTGAGAAAACTCACATAAGACTGTCCGTACTCATGTTGCCCATGTTAATAATTATCATTAATTCTCTAATTATCAACTGAGTTCTTTTAATAGTTGGAAACTGCTGCAACATTTAATGACTGGTGTCACGGATGTCATGCTGCCCTAGTTCTCAAAGATTCAGTCTTCAGAGTTATGTATATCATGCGTTTGTGCACACGCAAGCGACGCGGATTCGGTTTGAAAATTTGTGTGCACTTTTAAGCATTAACATGTAAATTCATTTAATTATTTATTTCTGATGTATGCAAACTTTAAAAACTTATAATATGTAAGAATAAAATTTCAAAAATTGATATCTTTGCATAGTTGATTTATGAAATAATACGTGATACTATTTCTTACTTCAATTAATCTAATTTTGGATGTTTGGATAACCAAGAGATTTGTATAACCTGGAATTTGTATAACCAAGAAATTAGAAGATTATTTTTATGTTCGTAATTTCATTATATTACGCAGTTATTTATAGTTTCATTATATTATTTTTGTATATTTTTTTACATATTCTAATTTTATTTTTCGGCAATATCTGTTTATAAGAAATCGATAAGAGAAAAGCATAAAAATATTTCACATGAAAGTATCATACAAAATTTCAAGTAATAATTGAAGAACGTTTCGCAATTTTTCCAAACTTGTTGAAAGGCTCTTTTTCAGATAAATATAAAGTATACTTTCTCTCAATGTGCTATAAATCTCAAATCAGGTTATATAAAATCTGTAGGAAGTAGTTAAATATACGTTACAGTATGCAAGATGACGGATAACTTTTCAAATGTAGGGCGAATAAGTAAGTAATTAATGTGTGATACGATTAAAGTCACGTTCGAAACGAAACGAGCTATTGCGTGATGTGCACCTATTCCTACCATAATTAAACACTTAAAATATAAGAGCATAAGCCATAAATGTGACATCCGTTCGTTCTCATCGTTATGATCTCATTGCTGATATAATAATCTATTCTACGATTAGGATATTTTAATATTTTAAAAAATCTAGGATTAACGGTGGAATCATTTGTAAATTTATTAAATAATTTTTTAATTAAAAAAAATTGCAACATCTATTTTTATATTTTTGCATTTTATCAATATCTTTATTAGTTTTATAAATTTATAATAAATAATGCGAAAAGAGTCTAAAAATTATAATTTTTTTAAGTATTAAGTGGGCAAACAAATTTTCAATCTTTTAAAGTCCCCATTGTGTCATCTTTCTTAAAAGATAAAAGATGAGAAGATTGTTTTTCTTTCTGCAGACAACATTAACTTAAGGTTCGCGAGCCACATACTTTACAGAGATACAAAATTGCGCATGCAATCACTCTGACTACCCGGCGATTTCCAGAATATTAAAAGCGATTTGTACCTTGAGAAAATAACAGTGACCATCGACAGGATCATATTTAAATTGCATCACCGATCGCTCGGCCAAATCGTCTTTACCTGTGTTAACGCCGTTATTTTCCCTGGTTTTTCGATGAATAAAACATGGCGGCAGCGGCTGCGGCCGGCGGATCAGGAACGCGCTCTCCTCGTCTTGACGTTTAGGATCGTCAGCGGCCGCCGCCGCCACCGCCGCCGCCGCCGCCGTCGAAAATTATTCCAGTCCGTGGATGTCGGTAGCTGGGATGAGCCTCACGCTACCCAGAAGAAATACGCTTATTTCTCTCTCAACGTGGAGGAATGGTCGATAGATCGCCGAAGGATCGCCGCTTCTAGGCCCGATGGACGAGCAATTACTCTGAAATTACTCGGATCTACTTTCCTTTTTGGGTTTTGTTTCGGGGCGAAAATATCCCTACACGCGATCGCCATCATCGCCCAACGCCAAATTACCTACCGATAATTAGGTTAGCCACTTATTCGAGGAAAGTCTCGCAGGCAACGCCTGTCCCGCCTGACCGTTCGCCATTCTATTTCTCGTTCGAGCACCGGATAATCGAATGTAACGACAGTCGTACATATCCGCAGTAGAGACAACTATTACACAAAAGTCGCATTACTCCCTGCTAAAATAACTGTTTTGTGACTTTACACTTTTTGTACGTTGTGTGAAACCTCGTAAGGAAAGAAGGAAGAAGAAACTAAGTGTAGAATGCATGGCTAATGCCGTTAAATAAATCTAATATTCTCTGCTTGATTATTCTATGAACATATACAGCAAATGTGTTAAATACATTTTTTTATAGATTTTAATCTTTCTTTTAATAAATGTAGAGACGTTTCTTTTTAATCGATAGAATTGAAAAAAAATTAAATTTGTTTATTTAATATAAAATATTATTGCTTCACATTAATTACACATTTCTTGAAAGAAACTGTCAAATTAGCGTAATAAAACTATCGCAGAAGTGACAATAATCATTTATTACACTTTTGCTTTTGTTGCTTCGCTAGAAGATTTTAAATATTTTGATATTCATTGATATCAAAATTAAAAACGTATATGAAAAGAAAAAATAAAAATTACACAACTCTCACTGCCTTTCATATTACTTCTATATTTCTTGTGCTTTATGCTAATGATAAAAAAATGCCACTTACGTAACAATCATCGCGCTGCGGAAACCAAGATATCATATTACACCAAAAAAGTTGTTATTTTTAAGTTGCTTTATAATATTTCACAGTTAGTCAATAAATCATGACACATACTTTATATAATTTCTTTTTACACTCCGGTATTAAAAAGTGTCATTATCCATTACACATTGCGCGTAAAGTATAATTAATTTATTAAATTTTACACGCAAAATTATAACATAATTTTTGTGTATTTATAGAAATGTTGTCCAATGTTAATTTCCTACATTTACATCATTATTATTTTACAAGTCTTGTAACATGTAAAATGTAGTGAAGCAACAAGAGTAAAATTATAGTAAATGATTATTGTCTCTATGATTGTAATACTAACGAAGAGTCCGATTTCTTTATAAGAAATGCATAATTAAGTCAGAGCAATATTTGTAATTATTAATATCAAATAAACGTTTGCGTGTTTAACATTTATATGTAAAGTATATCAAAACGATAGAGGATTGTGCGAGTTCACGCCGCATGGTGCGAGATCCATCCAGAATTGTCATGTAGAATAAAACGTAACCTGCGTGACCAGACAGCCTCCGTCGTCAAGAAGTTCAACTACCTGTATGATGACAAGTTGGTAACGGGAATTAACGTCAGAAATCAACAGGTATCATGTACCGGTCAGTTTCTTTCTACTGAATATGCATCAATCACATGGTCTGCACGAAATCCTTCAGAGGTGTTTATCAAACGAGACTCACTAATGACTCAAATTATTTCTTGAAAAATACAGAAGTTAGATATCGCGAAATAAATTTTGTTTTAATTATGAATCATGAAATGAGATACCTAGTATATAAAATTAGAAAATAACAAAGCGTTGATAATCATTTTCACAGTTTAAGAATATCGTTAATTGTCATGATTTCATGTTAATTGTCGATTGTTTTAAAAGCGACTTTGACAAATTTCGCCATTTTTTTATTTTCTGTCTTCAATTTTCTTATATTTTAATAGTCTTAATTAAAAAAAAAATTTTATTTGTATTAAATACATGAATTTATACATGGCGAAAATAGGCCATGTATAACCATAGAGAAATTTAGCTTTATTATGGTTTCATATATGTCTAGGCATACCTATAATTATACGGTGTCTGACGATATTAACAGTCACTTGAAATAACTGCAAGATTTACATTACATAAAGTAACGCGCGCGCGCGCGAGTTATTAAGAAAATGTTGATCACGTAAGCATGACGCCTCAAAATGCATAGTCGTGTATGTATGTGTGTGTCCGGCATCTTTCATATACGAAACATTTCATGAGGAAACCATAATTGTCTGGGAGATCCGCCACGTTGTATTTTTCATCGCGGTTTCACTACCGCGACTGTCAGTAGGCAACAATTGAGTTATCTCTCTGCATTGCCAACGCGATAATGAAGAAAAATAATGCAAAAAGTAGGATCTGATTTCTCATTATACTTGAAATTCCTACGTTTCATGAATCTTCTTGATTTTCATTTTTTATTAAAAACTCGAAGAATATTTGTACGGATCGCTTCCACGACATCCTGTAATTTACAATGGCATACTATAATTACGCACATACTATATGAGATAATTAGAATCAAGTGTCGGTACATAAAAAAAGGCATCGTGTGAAAAATTTCAACGTGGCCTTCTAATGAAGATACGACTGTGTTAAAATCGTTCATTTCCGCTTTTGCAACTGAAACCTAAGGACCATTTGAAGAAATACTCTTATCATCAATGCAACCAAAGGAAGTGATATGTTAGTAAATTTAATTTATGAATTTTTATGTGTGATACTCTTTGCAAAGATAATACTAATTTTTTAAATAAGATATTATTGATATTAAAATATTGTAATATGTTATAATACAGATAAAATACGAAAATAATTTAGAAATTTTTTAGTTTATTGAAAAGTAATAAAAAATTATGCTATAAAAGAATGCAGCAAAGAGCAAATTTTCTATTGGTTAGTAAAACTACCTGATAAGTCACTGTATTTTTTGTATATGCACTGCTTTATATCTAAATTATTTGCGATAATGTGTACACAGCAAAAACAAAAATATAATAAATTCTAAGTCACGCTAAAATAATGCAGTGTTTCGAAGCAATAATACGAAGGTTCGCGCGCGCAATACAAAGTTAATGTAATTTATCCTATTACTGCATTTGTCGGCAAGTCGTTACTTTATCTCGTAAACCGGCATTAAGAGATGGCCAATTATAGTCCGCCATGCTGAAATGACAATTACTTGTAATAATACTAAGCGCGTAAAGTTGATCGTGGAAAGAAAAAATTCGAAGTCAAAAAATCGTGCTGATTTAATAGAAAATGTTTTAGAATAAAAATTACATTCTTTGTTATCTGTTTATGTATTTCCCTTTAATTAAAAGCAAATTTATTAATTTTATTTATTTAATAATGTAAATTTAAATTTTTTTCGTAATAAATATACAAATGCCCATTTATGCATCTTCTAATTTCAAATACAAACTTTTGCAAAATTAATGTGCGCAGATCACGAATATAGACACATATAAATGAATTTGTATCACAAATCCATAATATCTGTAATAAATATTCACGTGTACCTACTATTGTATATCAAATTAGTAAAAATTCAATTTCAAAGTTTTATTAGGAATGTTGATCTTTTCTTAGAGCAGATATCTAAAAAGATTCAAAGAAATCTGGAAAAGAAGATTTTATATCTTTTCAAGTTTGCATATTTGTTTGAAATCTTTTGTAACAATTACGATAAACGTATTTATTTCTTCACGTGTATGTACGTATTATAAAAATCTACATAATAAAAATGATTACATGTGCGCTTATATAAAATAACAAACCCTGTAGCGATTCATATTAAAATATAAACATTCTTCTATTCTCTATAATTAAAGTTGAGTTAAATGTATGGTTAAAGATTTGAATATAATGTGAAATTTTATCTAAAAATGTTTTATATTAAAATGCTTTATATCAAAACGTATCAGATAAGTAATATCATTATATATACATTCATCGCTCTCACAAGTAATATTCACAAGATTTACAAAGCATGTAAAACGTTCTTTCTATAAGTCGGAATACTGGTTTGTCGGAACATACGTTACCAATAATTGTAAATAATTGCTCACTTGTAAAATAATGAATTCGCCATAATTTAACTTTTACGAAGTAGATTGTTATAAAATTTATTTAATAGGCTAATTTAATAGAACTTTTTATATACACTTGAATAATGTTTGTACATTATTTGAAAAATGATATGAATCGGTTAAAAAACTTGATATCCGAGTCGGCATGTATTTTCCAATAATTCATGTTATCAGCAAGCATATATGCGACCGACATCGCCATGTGAACGCATTTTTTATGTATTTCTCCGATTACCGAATGAACTCAACTGTGTATGCATGTATATACGCGGCGACCGCAATTTACGAGTTGGAAGGTTGCGCGCGAGAACGGATTAACATCTCTCGGAAACTCTGTGTCGCCTTTTTTTTTATTTAGCTTCGCCGCCGATACATAAAAGAGGTTCATTTTTTTCATATCGCAAATCAAGATAGCTGGTGTCTAAACCGCAGCGCTCCAACGTGAAGCCCGGTTTCCCGCGCGCACGTACTATATACTCAGCAATTTAATGTTAAATGCACGTGCGCGATAGTTAGCCGCGGCATACCCCGCGTGCTTAAATCGTGATAATATCCGCGGCGTATATGTCACAAGTGTATAAAGTTAACAATGCTTAATAATGCAGGGCTAGCCGGCCGGGCCGATCCGCGGTATCGATAACTGTCAGCCCGTTTAATACCGCTTTCGAATATCGATAACGGAGGGGGGGGGGAAGAAAAAACGTAACAACTACATATCCCTACGTATGTGCTCCCAGAGTACTGTTGAAAAATTTTATCGGTCCTCCCCGCACAAAAATATTCCGCGTACGAAATATTGGCACTCGTTCGTCACCGTCGGACAACACAACGCTTTTATAAAACGCTACATAACCGTTGGGCTTTATTACCGGCTCTTATTTCTCCTAAACGCGACAGTGTCGTAACGGTAAATCTGCTGATCTGTTAATCTCGCGTCCACGATTATCGATGTCGATGTTGTAACGTCTCATCGACTGGATAACGACGACGATAATCCATCGTGGACGCAATAAATACCGGCAATTACAGACTCGCGGTAAAATTACAATATTTCGTTTCCTCGCGTGATAGTATCATCGGGTTTTTATCTATGCGTTTTGCATTAAAACAACACATTCACGAGGCGATATCGGTGCAAATACATTATTTGCCTTTTGCGCGTCGGTGAGAGAGTTAGCGTCTAAAAATTCACGAACGCGACGGATATTTGCAAAAAAAAAGAACCGATGCGAACAGCGCAATTATAATAATGGTCGTAGCGAAATCGATACCGTGGAATATTCAAGTTGCTAATTGCAACATATAATAAGTTACGTTAATTTATGTAGTACAAGCGAAAGAAATTATCTTCCTAAAAACACGACTTCTGCTGAATTACGACTGTGTAAAAGAAATTTTGCAAAGAATTTACAAACTTGAAATGGATTCGATATTCGTTCTGAAGAAATATTATTCAATAAGAGTCGAGAGATATCGTCCGGCCAGTTTTGCCGGCAGTAACTATGGAAACTGGAGCTATCTCGGCCTGAAGAGCTATCTCGTCGAGCAACACCTCTTCGGTGTTCTCCGTTTGAGGGATGCCCAGCCGCGGATCGTTGGTAACGGCGATCCGGGCGACCCTGGCGACCCCCGTACGGGCTGCGAAAGTGCGGGTTCGGTGGAAAAGGCTTTAAAAAAGAGCCGAGAAAACGAACGAGTGCACGCGACCAAGATGGCGTCGGCGGCCAGGCGGCCCGATATATGCGATAGACAGGATACGGGGGACGAGAACGCGCGGAGCAGGAATGGAAGCCGTAAAGGAGAATGGGGATAATTGCGCGCGAGGCACTGCACGAGGCTCCTCCCCTTATTCAAGCCTAAAGCCTGCAACTGCAAGTGCCAAGCTGCTCACTTTGCGGTGCGCACACATGACACGTTCGGCCGTTCGCGACGCGCATCCCGCAACGTTGATGCCGCGCGCTCCGCCTTTGCGCTACCGCACTACAAGTACGTTCATTATGTGTATACGAACGTCTTATGTGTGTATATATGTATATCTCTGCGTGCGTGTATGTGTGTGTATGTGTGTCTGTGTATGTGCATTTGTACTCAACAATGACCAGGACTCCCTGGAAATCTGACTCACTCGACGACGCTCGTTGCGTACGTCTATCGATCCGCCCTTTCTCCTCTCTAGATTCGATAGACTTCAGTATTTCAAAAAGTTCGAGAAATATCGCGAAAGATGAACGATCCTGTTTTGTTTTGCGTTTATCCCCACGCATCGTCTGTCTGACGATGTTAAATAGATGACATCGTGCAAAAATGAGTTAATTGCTAAATTGAGAAAAAAATTAAAGGAAAACCTAACGAGCACGACAAAAAAGTTCTACATTCTTAACTTAATGCCCTTGAGAGATAAAATGTATTTTGCACATATTTCTTTAATCAAAAATAATCGTACTCAATTTAATTTTAATATTATAGTAATTGCATTTATTTATAATAACATAATCTAAATCTGAATTTTTAAGAAATCAATCAGATTACATTTATATTCGCGACATAATATATTAACAATGATTATAGATGCATATTGCATAAATTTTTATAACTGTTGAAAAGTGTGAAAAAATTTTTTCGAAATTTTTATTTAAAGAAGAATTTTAGGCATAAAAAAATCTATGTAATAAATAAAGGAACTATTAAAAAGATTTAAGATATTCGAAAATCATGTGAAATAATCAAAAGACTTTACATACAAAGTGCCATTATTAATTATTTTAGGTAAGAAAAGCGGGAAATAACAATCTATATATTTTTGCATGTTCTATTCGTTCGAGTCAAGTTTGAAATAATGCGAAATAATTTTTATTAATAATATTAAAAGAATTTTCTATAAGTAAAGACATACAGGCATTGAATAAAAACCGTCCTTAGAAAATCTATTAAAAACTATGTAAGTATATGTTGTTTTTGTGCAAGCAGGTTTCCCTTCATAATTATTTTCATAATTAAAGTACATTCTTTGACAAGAATCTTCTAGTTTCATCTAATGATGTTCTAAGAATAATGATTGAAGACGTATATAGCATAATATAAGTTCGACGCATTTGCCGCCATTACGAGAAGTACACACATTAATTATCTTCAAAATAGAAACATCAAGTAAACATCATGTAAAGTTTACAATGTACATGTGTGTACGTATTTTTTTATTTAACAGATTGATATGGAACTAAAAAAATTCAAATAAAAAATAATAATGAAACTATTTTTCATATTGAATTTTTATATGCAGTTGTTAATAAATAAATTGTAGTAATCTTACACAAGAAATCGCATATACATATATGCAATTATATAAACTTATATAAAAAATTTATGCAAATATTGTAAAGTACCTAAATTATTAGAAATATTAAATAAATATTCACATTATTATGTATTGTACTAATAAAGAGACTGTAGAAGCTATTTCTATCTAGCTTCTAGGGATATTATTGAACATTTTTTTAAATGGAGTAATTTCTAAATACACCGATCCTAAATTTTAATTTCACGATTTGCGCACTTTGTGATATTTATACAATATGTACTATATGTACTATCGTTTTGCATGTATGTAAATATGAGCTAAATATATAAAAATTATTATACATATATCATATACATATATTAAAATATTAAGATATAAATATATTTATCTTTTAAATAATATAAATATATCAGTTTCTTTACAATAGCTATGATAGTAATTTGATAATTTAATTGAATTGCGAATAATACGGATTATTTACTGCAATTTGTATTTCAAATAAGCAATAATGTTTGTACAAAATTTAATATAATTTACTTAATTTAACAACGGCAGATGTAGTGTGTTTTGGTATCAAAAATCTTTTCATTGCTCTAATAGAGGGATTCTTCACGTTATTAATTTTTTTGAAATTTACCTTTTAAGTAGTTAATCAAATCTGGTTTCTCCAAGTCACTGTAAAGAAACAATAAAATTTAATTCCATTATTCTTAATTATAACTGATTAAATAATTAAACATTAATTCTACTATATTATGATCAGTTTATATAGAGAACAGATACAATATAGTCCTAAATTAAAATCACGCGATATATGTATATTTTATATTTTATTTAATTACAAAGAAAGAAGCTAAATACGTCCGAGCTGGAACTTGACAGATTAATATTTGAGTGAATTTTAATAAACTAATTTCCGACAAATTATCGGCGCGCAATAATCGGAAGTTAGTTTATTAAAATTCACACAAATATTAATCAGCTACCGAGATTCAGCTCGGATTGTATTAGCTTTCTTTCTTCATATTTAATTTATATAATTTCACGGTGTTATAACACTTATTATTATTTGTATTTTATTTGTTATAAATTTCGGTTCAGTTATTTTTCTACTAATGAATTTCCATTAAAGTGATAAATATTTGCGGATAATTAGAACGAATATAAAAATAGAAATCCGTTATTCCTCAGAATTCGAAAATCATTAATATAAAATTATTTAATTTATTTCTAAAATCTAATTAATTAAACATTATCTCACTTTATTATAGCAATTAAATCTTTTAATAACAGCTTAATAAAAATTGTTCATTAATAATATATAACTGTTAAATAATTATGTATTTAAAACAAATAATCATAATCGTTAGTATATGTATTATCACAATTATGTATGTATTACCACAATTATGTATGTATTTAAATAACAAACAATTAATTTTACCACCTAATCAATCGGAATATCGTAGTTTCCCCTATCCATTGCAAATTTCGTCTTACAAACATTTCACATTAACTCGAGGAAACGACGAACACTGGACACCTATTAAACGTACTTAATTACGCGCACTATTGAACTGGAATTAAAATAAACGCGCACTATTGAACAAACTTTGATATTTGCCACACACTTCTAAAGAAATAAAAATGCCACAAATTCCCGACACGAAACATAAAACACGAGATAGAATACATTTTGTTCCATAAAGCGTTTGTGCATATATTGTATATAATTATACTTATATATAATTATTGTTATCTATGCTTACAAGGGAACGTTTTTAGGTGTAAATGTCTGATTTCAATGAGCTTGAAATGTGTTGTAGAGCAACTAAAAATAAGAGATACATATTTTTCTAAAAATGCTCAAATGCACGTTTAGGGAGTAAAACATCCGTTTAATAAAAATCGGTTTTTCTCTTTCGGGACGAATATCGGCGAAATTATAAAAGATAGAAAAAAATTTTTCAAGTAAAAGTTAAATAACTCCAGAAGTACTATAAAACAATAGGAAAATTTTTTTAGCTTTTAATTTTTCAAAATATCACATAACATTTTTTTCAAAATTTTGAAATTTATTGATCACCAAATCGAAGGTTTTATTACAAATTCAGCCGTGTATAATAAAGTTAAGCTATGAAAAACCATTTTGGAGAATTAATTATAATTCCTCTACAGATACGCTTTCCATACTTGTCTATACGCTTGAATCTTCACGTAACACGTTCTGTTCATCTTTCCGTAATCAAGGATGAGTATAAGGTTTCTGAAAATTTCGTTTTTGAAAATATATAAAGAAATTTTTTTCTATCTTTTATAGTTTCGTCGATATTCGCCCTGAAAGAGAAAATTCAATTTTTTTTTAAACGGGTGTTTTACTTCTTAAACATGCGTTTGAGTACTTTTAGAAAAATACATGTCTCTTATTTTTAGCTGCTCCACAACATATTCCAAGCTCATTCAAGTCGGAGATTTACATCTAAAAACGTTCCCTTGTTAGTGGTGAACTTTCCATTAGATGACAGACAGGCAAACTTTCAACATTGTATAGAATTCTAAATCGAGTTGCGTTAAGAATATCAAAATAATTATACATGATAATTATGATTAGAGTTGACGACATGAAAGAATTGTCAGTTAAATCAGTTTCTGGCTAACTTCTGGCTAACTCCAATAGTTCTCGAGATCTCCAATAACGTTTCAATATCGAAAATTACATACGTTTGTGAAATATAAACCTATTCCTTCCATATTATACACAATACCTTACATATATTCAACTTATTTATACAGTTGCAACATTAACTATATCGCGTTTCTAATTTACGAAACAATAATGGACAATGAACGTGAACTAAAGAGAAAATGCGAACGCTGCCACAATTACTACATACATAAACATGATTAAATTAATTCATGCACATAAATGTAATAAATATTTTAAATAAATCACGCAAATAATTTTATAAACGTAACAATCACTACGTTACAATAACTTCGGGTTTCTAATTTACAGAACAATTATGAATAATAATCGTGGCTAAAGAGAAAATAATCGCAATCATTATTAGAATTACTACATGTAAAATACTACGTTAAATAAATTCATGCACATAAATATAAGTAAATAATTCATGCAGATAATCTTATAAATGAAATTACTGCAGCAATTTTACGTTTCTTTAATTTATAAAACAATTATGAGCAGTAATCGCGGCTAAAGAGAAAGTAATCGCGATTACTGCTACAATTATTATATATTTAAATTAATTTGTACTTCAGATTTTTTATCTAGGGTAATAATAGTTATTTGTATTTTTCATGATTAGATATATTGATGAATGTAACAAATACGATCTCAATTTTTACTTTGATCCGATTCGCCTCGGTCTATCCTATAATTTTTTGTCTACATCCGTAATTGTAAACAGTAATCGCGACTAAAAAAATTACCGCAATTACTATCGATGACTACTAAATATTTTAACTACTTCATGCATATACTCTTTTAAACAGGATCACAATATTAACTACACAATGTCGAGTTTCTAATCTATAAAATAATTACAGGCAGTGATCGCGGCTAAAAAAAAAAATTGTCGCAATCACTGCAATTATTACATAAATTATTATAAATAAATATTGTCCATTATTGTATGTATTATCTCCCAGTAAACACAAAGTAATAATAATGTAACGTCAATGTTATAATTTCCTATTCAACAATATAACTACAATGTAACATGTCTTGTATATAACAGTTATATTGTTGAGTAGCAAATTTTAACATTGACGTTATATTATTGTTACTTTGTGTGTACTGGGCTTTGCTTAATTAACTCATGCATGCAATCTTATTACATAAAAGTATTTATGCAATACGACTTCATGCTTCCAATCAACCAATTACAAAGCAATAATCATTGCTAATTATCATAACATTCTCAATTATTATATGCGTATACAAGTATTATCCAATTGCTATATAAATAAATGCAATTAATTATTACATGTAGATTTTATTTAAATCACATATGAATGTGATTTTTATAACCAATTAAGTCACATAAATATTTCAATTAAATACATACGTAAATTCATAACATAAGTAATGTTACAGAGCTTATTTGATGGGGGAGGAGAAGGGGCAATATAACGTACAGACATACTCTACCGAAATGACATGCTATATCCAGTAACGCTACGATCACATGTAGTTCACTTGATGGAACTGATGAATGTTCGTACTCTACCGACACGATAGACTTATTATATTTCAGTATCAGATTTAGCAAGACACTCGTAATATCGTTATAACATTAAATTCTTGATGCTGCGTTTAATAAAAAGTCAATCGTGTCAATCGCGCTTCGATTCTCTAGGGGATTCTCAGGAGATTCTAAGAATATCATTTTCGTAAACCTATTGTATCAGAATCTGTATTCACCAACACTGTTCACTGTAACTATTTTAAACCACAAAGCAATGTTGATTGCGATAAACAAAACAATAATAATCACAAAGATCCGCGATAAGCGATAAGTCCGGCAATCTAATCGGCATTTTAATCGGCATTCTCGGCAAAAGTTTGCGTTCGTTGCTCGTTCTTAACAGATAAAACTTACAAATAATTACGGAGTGATCGTAGCTTCACATTCTGACCCGACGCGTCATCAAAATTATCATGGCACAGGAGCTAATATGCGCAATATTCAAACCTCTCGACATTGAAATAATTTAAGATGTAAATAAGTTGAATTTGCGAAAAATTAAACAATCTTAGCAAGCTAAGATATTTTCTTGATTGCTTTTATAGACATTTCTATATATAAATAAGTATTTGTATCAAAAGAGAAAAGATCTTATTTCAAATTTCAAATTTGGTACGTACTTTTTATTTTGTAGTTAAATAAACTACTGAATATACGTGAACGTGGCGTAACATCACCAAATAAGTGCCAACATAATGCGCTAAAAATATTATTCTATCTTTGTTGTATTATTTGTCGAAGAAAAATAAAATGATGTTGTCCAAGCGCGAGCACCCATAGCAAACACAGCCGAAATAAACTTATTAAATCGTTTCAGATTCTTTTTATGAAAAACTGTCATATTTAACTCCACTTTTACAATTTACGTAATCTTAGAAATTTGCAAATAATCTATTATCTCGCATTATTTCTTCTCTTTCGCTTAAAAATGGTATAAATTGATAATTATATAATTTTAATCTTACTCTCAGCAAGATTATCTATATTATATCTAATTATTAATTTAAAAAACGAATAAAGAGCAACTCTTTGACTATAAAATTCTTAATAGGCGCTTTGAATCCAATCATGCATATATGTATGTTAATTATAATATTTAGAATAAAATAAAGAGTATATTACCGAATCCAAATGCGCCACTTCTAAATGTTTCATTGAAAGTACTTTTTTCAAATTAGAGATTCTATATCCAAGAGACATTTTACATGATAATAAAGAAATTATTTTTGTTCAACTACACATTTCTCTTGTTCGTTCCGACAATTTAACTGTAATACGCTTAGCACACGATATATTACTATTCGATATTGAGTCAATGGGATTATGCATTAAATATAACGCAATAGGTAAACATAATATTCTTACGAAAATTGAAATTCATGTACTGCGTCTAATGGAAAGTATCAACTACAGCAACAATTATTCTGATTCTCTCAAAGAAATATATGGATTATTTTTACGTATACATACGTGGCATCGGAATCTGTATCGGCCTCACCGGCGCCGACGATCGCAATTACGAAACAGCAGCGATCGCAAAGGCTCGCGACAACCGATATATCCCACTGCCCATCCGTCACTTTATTCAGCATTCCCGGCAAAAGTTCGCGCTCGTGATGCGTCCTTAAGGGATGAAAATCGCGATTAATTGTGGAACAATCACGTTCTCGCACTCCGAACCGATGCATCGCCGAAACTGTCATGGCGTCATGTAAAGCGCGGGTAACATTCCGATCTTTCTAATATTAAAATAATTTGCGATGGGAATACTTGGGATTCGCAATAAGAATCAGACGCTTTCTACACACTTTTTAGCAAGCTACGGTAATTGTCGATGTTTTCTTACATGATTTCTATAAAAATTTCTGTAGATACGTTAATATTTGCGTATAAAAGAAACGGAAAAGTACTGATTAAAATTTCAACTTGGCGCGTATCGTTTATCTCATTAATCATTAGATGTGTCACGTGACATCGCGTGAGATGACGTAATATCTGTATCTGTACTACCAACATAAAATCGTCTTAATCATCTGAAGATTATTTGTGTCCAATTCTACTTGCAAAAATTATATGTTCTCTGTTTTAAAATGTGTGTTATCTTGTAAATTTGCAAATAAATATTATTTCGCCTCGTTATATTTCATATGTATATGTATGTACATTACGTATGTATATACATAAATTGATCTTCTCTTATAGCAAGATTATCAAATATTAGTAATGAATTAAATTAATAAATTAAATAAATTAAATATTAGTGCAAAAATAATAAAACAACACTTTCTTTGAAAATTATATGCGATAAATATATTAATTAAATTATTAATGGGAATTTCGTCTATTCGCGTATAATATACGTCATTCATTCGTTATACAACAACGAGATAAATAAAAAAAAATATTATTTTTGAGTTGTTTGCAAAAAAAAAGAAAGAATTCAAAGCTTCACTAAACGGAAAGTTAATATTTAGCTAGATACTCCTACAATTACATATTACATAACTGAATTTTAAAAAAATGTTATAAAATTTTAATAATTTAAAACATTAAAATTTTTTTTCTAAAAAACTTTGTTTCTTGAGTTATGTTATTTGTAGCAACTGAGCTGTAGCAAATAAACAATATATTACAGTAAATTTAAAAATATAAAACTTCTCGAGTCAGAGCTTTTGAAAATCCATTTTTAGAGAAAGTATAAGCATTTCAGAATTAAAAACTTCATGTGAGTACGAAACGAATTACACGAAAAAATATACATCGCTTTCTTCCGATTGCTTATTTTTTTCATTTTCATTTTCACTTTTATAATCTAAGTTTATTACACTTTTTTTTTATTATTTATTCAGCAGGATATATGAATTGAGCTTTGGTAATATTATGGGCCAAGATACAAAAATAATTAGATATAATATTCAGCTAGCGTTTAGTGCTAATTTATAAACAGGATTTTTATGAAGAATTAACTTATTCGAACTAGAAACAAAAGATTATTCACGTCAAGAGACGTAGCTCGAATTAAAATGATCTTGCAATTTTCTAGACGATTTGGTAAAAGTCCCGCCATCTGGGGGCCGGATGGCGGTATCACAAGCGCCTAGTACGCGCTGCCAGCCAATCGATGTCCACGTCGCGGGACGGGGGGGGTTTCGAACCCGCGACCAAAGTCTATTGACATTCCGGTGTGTGAATTGTTTTGATTTTCGCTGCAGGCACGGATTATCCAAGCACGGATCGCGCTACGGCGGACGACACCTTTTATTTTAGGTACCGCAACCGTGCGTGGCCGGATGACTGACAATTCGGCCGCGAGATCAATAAGGCGTCGCACGTCCCTCGGCTCTCGCTGACTTAACCTTGCTCGACTTAAGCCGCAACGTTAGGAATGACGCGTGGTTTCGTACTTCCGCGAGTGATTAGAAACGATAGGATTCTGGATTCGATTCTTCCCGCGTATTTTTTCCATTAAGGGAATGAGAGTTTAAGACTGTGGATTAAGAGTTGGATAGATCAAACAGTGCCGAGGAATAGAGTTTAGACCAAGGATAAGAGTATAGTGTCATAATAGTCGGTGAATTAATAATTCGACTATTAGCACGTTAAATACCTTCAAAAGAAGCCGCAACGTAGCGATCGCGATTAAAACAACTTTGTAATTCTCTCCCGTTTTATTTAACAGAATTTTTATTCTACTGGTTGTGTGCCGTTTTCATGGTCTTTCTTTGTCACATCAAATTATGTTTAATTATGTGACTAACGGGCGCAGACTTGTACGGCTACTGACCGCTTCTGTTCTGTTTCAGTTCCAGAGGAAAAGTTAATTTAGGGCGATGTTCGAGTGGGCATACGATGGTGTAAACAGCTCCATACCGCGCAACGTCGGTCCAGAATGCGCCAACTACCTGACCCTGAAGCGACGGATAATAGAAACTTTGTTTATATCTATATTCATCATATCCTGCATCATATGGGGTCTCAAGCGAATAACTTTGCCAAAGAAGTTGGCCTATGCCGGTCAGGACCGTGTCGGCAGACGAGTCCTGCTGATTATGATGTCGCTGGTCCTGGGGATGGAGATTGGTTTTAAATTCACCAGCAGGACTGTTATTTATCTGTTAAACCCCTGTCACATTACAACGGCCTTGCAGGTAAAAGTTGGAACCATCATATCGATATAATTGTTAAATAGTTGCTCTCTCTTCTTAAGGATATTTTACTCTATTTATGTTTTCTGTAAAACAGTTATACTTGCTGGCCGCTAATCCTAGTCCAACAGTCACTACAATCTTTAGGATACATCTGAATCTGTTAAATGGACCAGTATTGGCGTACCTATTTCCAGAAACAGAATCTCGGATTGTAAGCCATAATTGCAATTTATAATCAAAGCGAGCAAAATGGAATTTTTAATAAGTTTTTTTTTCTAGATATTCGCAGACAAAGCAAATTACTATATTCAGCACGGCTTAATGCTAGTAATACCGTATTATTTGTTGAGGATTGGAGGTAACTATTTGTGTTCAAGTAGAGACAGCAGCAGATAACAGATAACACTTTGCTATTCCTTCCTTTAGGTGTATATAATATTGAGCCCTTATCTGATATGAGCTGGTCAATCCTCAGTTATGGCCTTAATGCAGGATATCACTTTTGGATTCTTCAAAGTGTTGCCTTGGTTTGTACATTTTGCTTCGTTATCTGAATGTTATAGACTTAATTCTTTGAAGATTTATTTTGTAATATTTATTTTTTACAGCCTGTACAGGTGAATCTTAGTCATATGTTATGTGCAGCTGTCTTGGATCCATTCGAAGGTCAAAATTATCGAATATGTGCAGTAACTCATCAATTAATCTTATGTCCCATTGTGTGCAAGCTGTTTTGTTATGGATCCAACTTTTTCTTAACCAAGTTTCCACCGACTAGGGTTAAGCCGATGCTGGAATGCGCTATTCCAAAAAAGAATTGTACATATGAACAGAATGAGAAGTTACATGAAGAGTCTAACACTTCAGGAAACGGTCATACACATTTTGATTAATTTGGACGAGAAGGTTGTCAGATGCGTCTGAACATCTCATCTTGATGAAGTGAGTATATATTTACTAACACCTAAGATTATTTAAGAATTATACATTTGTGATATTTTTACATAATGTGCATTTGCGCTGGCAATCGCGCAGATATTAGTTCCGTTATAGATTGTAGGTATGTAAGAATATCAGGTTTTTCTTACTTGCAGACTAACATAATTTATAATTATCTGTTATATCATCTTCTAAATATGGTCTACAGGGAAACTAGAAATGGGAGATAGGAAAAACTGACTTTTATAGGTTCAATAATTACTTACATTACAGTCAACATAAACGGTGATTAATATATTTTTATTAAAAACTTTTATTTAAACGGTATATTACAAACATTTTTATTTTTCGAGAATTAAACTCACAGATACACACGCAAGATACCAAACAGATAACTTAAACTTGGTACAATCATTGTGATCATATTAGTTTTAACTCATTAGTCCATAATACCAAACGATAAGAATAGTCAATTTGAAATATAAATTTCTGTCCAAATGCTTATCATGCCTAGCGCTGTGCATAGATTAAGAATCTCAAAGATAGTGTGAGGCTTAAGCTGACGTTCAATAACAGCAACAGTTGATTAAAAATATAATTAAATTTTTTTATTAGATAAAAACGCATTGTAAACGTACCATCTTGTGCGTTTTTATACACATTTTTACTTGCGCAATAGAACTGAGAATATTCAAATAACGAAACTGCAATATTTTATCTATATATCGTATATAATAAACAACGAAAATTTACGAAATTTCACAATGAATCTTCTTAGTAGTACGGTCTGAGATACGAAATAAACAGGCCAAGCATCTTAATGGCACAAGCAATGAAATATAAGAAATTTACTTTCTTTAACTTAACAATGTCAAACATTTTATTTTTGGAAAATACAAATTCTTCATGAAAGAAGTGATTTTAATGATAAGAAATTTATACTCTTTTTTTAAATCACTTTTAAGCATTTTATTTATTAGTTCAAGGAAAGTATAAAATTTTTTAATCTTGTTTCTTTTTTTAATCTTATTTTAACTTCTACAAAAAATTTTTAGAAATTCATAATTAATATTTTATATCATATCTTACATTATCAAGACTTTTAATGTTAATTGACAAATGTTCATCATTAATACTGCCCATTTTGGAAGATAAATTGTGAAATCTCATAAACTTTCGATTTAGAAGTATATAAGTATGTAATGTAATATAAAGACTTTAGCTATAAAAGTCATCTCTTAGGTTTGATCATTAATAATCTGGAGGCTATAAAGAGCTGATAAAAAATTTGTGACATATACGATACTATTATTTTAATAAATCCACGACTATTTGCGAAACTAGTCGTGTATATGGAAATATTTTTATATGACAGTTCCTATACTATTTAATCTGATATTATGTGAATTCTCGCATGCAGAAACGTATCTTTATCAATATAAGATAGCGAGAAAATTTTAGAATTTAGAATATGCTTTTTGCAGTATATGTATATAGCAAGTAAAGTGATAAATGGATAAATACGCAGATTATACATTGATGCTTTCGTCCAAACAGAAATTAAAATTCATGAAAATAATGCTCTCACATGGATGAAAGCTAACGTCCATTTTACGTCCTTTCAAATAGAACATTTTTCATATAGAAACGATTTTTGTATGCTAGTCAGTTCCGTAAACATTGCCGCACATTGATAAAGTAGAACGGCCTATGTTGTACAGAATTAAACGAAAACAAAACTTATAAAGTTCCATAATTTTAATAAGCTGCCATTAAAGAAAGAAACTTATTTTTCGATGAAAACAGCTTGATAATACAGAATTTATGTTATCAATATCTAAATAATAATATTGATAATAAGAATAATAATATTAGTGACACTATATAGAATTTGACTTATACTAGAATGGTAGATAGAAGAATCTAACTTGGTGATCTTGTAATTTAAATATAAAAATTTGATTATGTAGATATATTCGTGGAATATTATGAAATATATCACGAATGACATACTAAGTTTTAAATTAAAAATAGAATAAACATAATCCTTGCACGAGAATGTTCCAATTCTTGCATTAGATATGTATAGTAATATTTCGCAAATTAAATGTATAAGTAATGAATAAGATTGTTTTTGGCATGGTACTATAAAAAACACTTGTAGTATTTTTTATTAAGCTGGTCTAAAAGAGAGAGTATGAAAAATTCTTTCGAAGAGAGATTAGAAACTATAAAAAGATTAGTATTGAAATTAATGCAATTGATGATGAGATTATTACAAATATTTTAATAAAAAATAAAAATATCTTTGTATACAGAATGCATTTAGTTTTTGGAAAATAATGTAAAAATTAGTACTGTTTAACAGTAAATACTTTTCATTAGTTAGTCGTCAATTTAGTCAAATTATCGAATTTATATAAAAAATTTTTTTATTTATTAGCTAATAATATAATAAATTCATTTGAAAGGGCGAAAAATTATAATAATGAACTGTCTTATTTATATATTTTGTCAATATCTATTTTTGATTAAATTTGTATTGTTGTTTAATGATATCTATTTTTGATTAAATTTGTATTGTTGTTTAATAATATCTATTTTTGATTAAATTTTTATCGTTTAATGATATTTATTTTTGTTTATGACTTAATTCTTTATCTTATTTGTTTCTGACATAGCTATAAAATTTGCCTAACTAGATTATTAATAAACTCTTTATGCAGGGAAAATTTTTCTCACTTATCGAGATACATATACCTCATTTGTATAGTTTGTCTTAATGCAATGATTACGTTAAATAAGATAATAATATGATAGAAATTAAAATAAGGAAACTTATATAATAGTCATGTCCGGACATTCCACCAAGGATTTTAATTTGATTTATTAGATAAAATAAGTCAGATATATTTTCACAGTGTCGCTAATGATAATTGCATTAGTAATTATTAGTACTATTTAGAAGTTAAAAATGTGATTGCATAGTCTTCTACTTAAATGAGTTTCTAATAAATTCCACATCGCAGTTGTAATATTGTGTTAAGAGTCAAGTTATATTTTCTTAACATGCGACGACATAAATATGCAGTTTCGTTGTTTGTATAGTGTGAAGAATAATAATTATATATATGTATATATATATATATATATATCATATACATATACACATACACACATTTTATTTATACATACATACGTGTGTGTGTGTGTGTATGTGTGTGTGTGTGTGTGTGTGTGTGTGTGTGTGTAAAAGATTAATACGAACTGCGGCGTGTGCTCGCACGCGCGCGCGCGCGTATGTATGTATACGTAACATTTATTTTATATTTATTTTTAAATTAAAATATTGAGTGGACACATTTGTTATTGTTATTATTATTATTATTTAGATTGTATTCTTACAATTAATTGAGAATGGATTTCCCGTCAGTTTCAGCCTCGTTTATATAACGGTATTATACGAATACCTGGCTTGTGCAAAATGCGTTGCCAGTAAATTGTTCACGATTTTGTACATGATATACTTCGCGCGTATTGCCTTTATATATATTCTGTACAAAAAAAATATATTACTTATTCTCAACGTAGAGTACTACTTGTAAATAACGATAAAACTGAATATGTGGAATGACGCTCTAGCGAGCATTCGTATTGCACTTTGCGTTCCATGGCGAATCAATTGTATTCAAATAAAACAGAAATCTTCGCTGCGTGATATACAAAACCTCAAAAAAAACCTAAAAAATTAATGGATTTTATTTTAATAGAATTTGGTCGAATATCCACCCTAATAAAAATGTGATCCAATGTATTCCGTAACACATATAAGCATATAACGTTAAATGAATCACAAACAATTTTTTCAAGTAAATTGTAATTAGGAGATTAAAAGAGAAATGATATGGAGATTAACTTTTCATTAAGATTAACTCTTCACATTAATGTTGGCTATTTACGCACATTTTATATAGAAAATATGTAAATTATCACTTTGTACATATGCAGATTATCTCAACATTGTCAAGCATTTGTTTTAAGTTAAGACATTTATAATTCTCAATTTAAAAAATTAATTAATTTTTAGAGATGCAAATAAAAGAAGAAAAATGAAATGGATTTTTAATAAGTTAAAATTTGAAGTAGATTTAATTTAATATTTTATGCATAATATTAAATGGCGCAAGACTGTCAATACAATTTTAAATTAAAATAGTTGTATTAAAAAATGACAATTTTATAATAAACAAAAGGATGACACTAGTGAGATAATCTGCAAATAAACTAGATATATAAATGTAAAACCGCAGCTTATTATTATTCATTGATTTAGATTACACATTAAACAATAGTTTATATGACACGCGTAAATATCCAACATTGGCTGCTTTCTAATGTACTGCATACAAATTTACACAGTGAGACTATTAGTATTGTTGTAACTATGTATATTTCTTTGTCACTGTACAATATTATTTTCACCAAATGTAACTACGCCTATTTACAAGATAAGATTAAACAACACATTCACTTTAGAAATTTGTAAACTCTGCATTCGAAAGCAATTTTTCCTCGAACAATATTGATGCATAAAGGAGAGGAAGTTTTCAACATTTAGCATCAATATAAGATATTTATAAAAGCAGATTTTTGGTTTGGTATATCGCCATGATAATCTCTCAAGTTCACGAGTTAATATTCAGATATATCTGAGATAGATATACGTGTAACATTGTTACACCGTCATTAGCATTCGAGTTGTGAAAACATTGTAAAATTTTGGGTAAAATGAATAAAGAATTCGTTTCGATCTAGCTATGATATTTTTATTTATATAACAAGATTTCTGTAATCCATAATAGTTGATTAAATCAACATTGAAAATTCAATAAAATTCTTATGAGATATAAGGGCTGATAAATTTGACGAACAGAACCAAATGTACATATGAAATAAAGTTTATTTCCCAAATATTTATAATCACTATGTACACGATTCTGTACAAAAGTTTAGAAAAAACTAATTCACGAACACTACATACAATAAACGCAATCATTATAATAAATATGTACATTATAAATAATCGTCTTACTGATCACATCTAGTTCACTCTAATCATCAGTATTCAATCTTATATTAAAAACAGCATATTTATAAATACAGATTGTATAATATACATATAATATACAATCCTTCATATTTATATATACATATATATAAGTTTATATATGTGTATATAAATATATATATATATATATATATATAT
>VBVR01001644.1:0-28361 GCA_011638315.1 Tetramorium parvispinum | reverse complement strand
AATATACATATATAATATATATATATATATATAATATATACATATAATTATCTTAATTTTGTACTTTAATTAATTTTAAGTGATATAAATTTATTAACGTAAACTATTTTATAGTTTTTATGGCGAAACGCAATACCGGAAAGTGAATAAGCCGACAAATTCTTTAATCAGAGATTGAAGATCCCAATAGTTAAAACGAGACTTTTCGATGTAGACCCGAGGCAATCACGAGATTGAGACGAGAAAGAAGTCGCGGAACCTCTATCCCTCTTTTTCGAAGGCGTTAACTTAAAAGGAGGATCATTCCTCGCCACCCCTCATATCGAAGGACTTCGATGAAGCCGGATTAGTTCTCCGGCGAATATCCCACCCTATTCTCAGATGACGAGAGGCGACGAGATAGGATGAAAAGAGGGAATCGCAGGTAAAGGAGTGGGATTATGATGGTTGCTGACACTCGAAACCAGAGTTGGAAAGAGTTCGCCTTGACTGTGGACTTACTAAGGGTGTCAAGTGTCTGAAAATGAGGCGCCAAAAGAGGGGAAAAAAAAGACAGTCTACCATTTCATTAAAAAACGTATGGCATGTCACGAAAAGTATCATATAAATAGCATATTTACTAAATGTTTATTTGACGATTGGAAGGAAAATAAGGGAAATAAATCAGTGTTTCGTATTGCAGTCAAATATATCCCAGGACGACATCGTTTGTTGCAAGTTAAAGCAAACTTGTGTTTCCAAACTTGCTTTAACTTATAATGTACATATAATCACCTTCTAAATCTGAAAACACAACGTCAGGAGAGGTAATTTGTTTCTCTTACAACGAAATTATATTAGACGCATGCGTCATGCGTAACGAAATATATTTTGAGTTCTGCACATTTTGGAGCTCAATTCTTGTTCCTTAAAATAAACATATGATTTATTAAAGTTCCATTAAGTTCGTATTGGCTATTATTTTCACTAAAATTTATTTTTAATATAATAAAACAAATTGTAAAATATAAGTTTTATGTACTTTCTCTCTCTCTTCCATGTAGGAAAATATATGTATGTTTTACATGCTACGCTAACGATTCTTGAAAATGCGATAATGCTCCGGAAGGATTCATTTCCTGAAGAGAGTAAAGGACAAACATTTTTTTTCTTTTTTCTTCCACGTTCCACTTTCGTCGCGGACCCATAGAAAATCAATTCGTTGGATTTATGTGGCCGGTGCGGGTGTCAGAAATGATGCAGTATAGCGCGAAACTGCGACCCGCTGGTATAAATATTTACGTTTCCGGCATTGCGGCCGTCGGATGGAGGTCAAGTTGCGGCGAAATAAAGCATGGAAAATGGAGGAAAAGAAACAGAGCATGATAAAGCTGGAAGAGCGGAAGGGAAAGCCCCGCGTGAAGAACGCGATAACGTTTGTTGCGAGGATTTTTTATTTCTGATTATTTGATGTGAGAAAAAAATATGAGATGAAAAAGATGAATGTCGGGACTCTTCATGTCGGAATAAAGAACTATGCTTTCATAAAAAGCTGATAATATGCGCGACTTTCATGATAAAATATTTTGTTTTGTCATATACAGCTTATTAAAAATTTAACCGAGAAACTAAATTACATAATTGTTTTTTAATAATATTCTGATTTCAGTAAATAATAAAAATTCTCACAAAAAAAAATCTTAATAATCGCGTCATCGTGTATATTTCGTCGGCGAGACGTGCTCCATTTCTCTCTCAGTTTATCTATGTATATTTCCTCGTTTTTTCGTCTAATGTAAAACAGGAATTATCACGAAGCTTTGAGCCAAAATTTTCAAATGCGAAATTCGAGTTTTCACTTCAGAAGACAGAAAGGCGACCAACAGGACCGACGCGCCACCGTTCCGAATTCGGCATCGAGGTTCTAATTTTGTGACGTCCTCGGATAGGAGCGAGGAAATTCGAGAGATTCCTTGGGAATCACGCGGAAACAATGAGGAAGCCCTTCTTCCCGGCGGAAACCCCTTCCTCCCTTTCCCGCAGGTAATCCCCGTCGCCTCGACGGTTCTTAAGGGTCGGTTATTCCGGTTTGGACAAGTTTGTCTGACTGGCGCCGACTGCTCCTACGGGAACGCCGTCTCCGAATTTCCTGCTCTCTCCCTGTCTCTCTCTCTCTCATCTCTCTCTCTCTCCATCTTCGTTTTGACGCCGAGTCCGCGGAAACCGCCGTTTGCTTGATTTTCTCGTTGTAACGACGCGAATCGCGGATATAACGACGCCGGGGAGGCGAGAATGTCTCTTACGGCAACGGCGACGATAACGAATTTCTCCCCGATAACGTTTTCGATTCCGCCGGATACGCCGGAAAGCAGCTGTTACAGCATTCAGAGAGATCGTAACGCGATAACGCTCGCGCTGCGCAAATTGCAGCTTCCCACGGTAGATTTAGGGGATGCTGCTGCCGCGCTCCTTGAATGACGAGATTGTATATTCCTTATGGAATTCCGACCCGAATTTTCCTCGGGGGATGTGTTGAGTGGAGTTGCGTCACGAAGATAACTGACTCTGAATTGAGCGTGAAGGAAAATCAAAATCTCGTGCAGGGATGATATTACTCGTTTCGAGAGTACACGTATGTCTCGTACCAACATGCGAGCAAAGTAAATAAGCAGGATTAAGAAGTTAATTCTTAATGAAGACACTGTTTCCTCTCTGAAACCACGAGACGCCGTCTCAATCTTAGCTGCTGCGATAAACGGCAATAAACCTTGCTACTCCAACGATATCATCGCGAACAATATACGCCATCCTTTTCCGTAAGTAATTCGTTCGCACAAGAGCGAGGCTCTCTATTCGAGGCGAGTCAACCTACTCTCTATATCGCACTTCCATCGCCTCGAGCCACCGGCAAGGATGCCGTGAAAAAGGTACGTGAGCCTAGAGGTTATTCAAGCGACGGGTAGTCTGGAGAAACCAGAGAATCCTATTCCGCCATCCCTTTCGGGATAACTAAGTCTTCCCTTCCACCCATCAGACAACCTCTCTCGGATTCTTCTTTCTATCTTCCTGCGCTACACGTTCCACACCGAAATACACGCGGCGGTCCCTCATGCAGGAGCATGCATTTGCCCCTAAATAATCGCGCCCACGCGCCCAGACCGCGTGTCAGCTGCCGAGAGAAAGAAAACGCGAAAAACAAGCTTTGCTGCACCCTTTTCCCTCTGTGCTTTTACGTCACGACTGAACCGAAAAGCCGGCAGCGCTGTGAATTTTCGCAAAAATTCGGGCGTTGTCCTCCGTTTGACCTCGACGCACGATAGTTTCAGTCTGATAAATTTTTAAGATATGAACTCATCTTACTTTCGGATTTCTCCTTCGAATCTCCCGATTGTTTGAAATATATTCTACAGTATATATAATTCAGCTGCGCAAAACAATTGCAAAGAGAAAAATTTTTTATTCTTATATTATTCTAAAATAAGAGAGAAAAAGGATTTATCTTCGCTGTATGTATAATAACTAATTATCTTATCTTGTTATTAATTTTAATACATATAATAATTGCATTCGAGATGTAAAATTCCTGATGCAAGTAATAGTCAGGGAAATAATAAACGAAATTTATTCATATATTTAAAACAAATTATTTCTTCCATCAATTACATTCTCTTGAAAGCAATTTAGGGGAATACTTTGAATTTGTCTAAAAAAGAATTATTATAAATGCGAAGCAACTTAGCTGTTACTCAGATTCAGAATAAATGTATTTCTCCCGGTTATTAACTTTATCTATTAAAATCGTGATCAAGCAGTGAGGAAAATATTTAATATGGAAAGCTTCTTCCTTTTCCATTTGCAATCATAGTGAATGCAAAACAGGAAGACTCGAAAATCTCTCTCAGTAACACTTTCAGAGGAATAATTAATGACTTCTTATAGGGACTTGCTTTCCCTTCGGAATCTAACATTCAGTCAGCAAATTGGAATCTTACGGTCAAGCTGCGATTTATTAATCGTCCGCGCTTTCGATAAAATGCATAATTATTCCTTGAGTTTCATAAGCAGAAAGAGATATATTCGCTCTATCATAAATATTAAGAGAAATAGTTTCCATTAAATATCATAAATAAAATATTTATGTTACTAGATACTAATATTATTATTATTAATAGTATCACTTGTGATAATTTTGAATAATATATCTATGGCATAATCGCGAACGATTTCTATTACAGTAAACAATATATTCTATATCAATTTCTGTAAAACAGATATTTCGACAAATTCGTTCAATAAAACGCCGACTGTACGATCGACAGATATCACTTATTTTGTTAATTTCTGCTAGTTTCGCGTACCAAAGAAAATTTCCCGATAATCTTTAAACTTTGATATAAATCACGATGATTCTCCCGCTGAAACTATAATGTTTTTTATTTGGATTCCTGCTACTTTTTATCCCCAGCAATATTGGCGACCGTATCGAAGTCAGCCACTTACCCCGATGAGTTTTCGGAGAATGCCAGCGGAAACTTGTCGAAAGACGATTTATGCGTTATTGCGCGCGGCACAGGTGTAATTTCTTTCACAAGTTTCCCAAATGTCACCCTATCCACGTACTATACGTGCGGTCTCAATAAAGATACGCCGCGAAGCAGAAACAAGTAATCGAAAGGTGAAACTTGGATCGTAACCTGCCACAATATATTATCAGGATATTTCGAATCTTATCGAGGCGCGCGCACACACACATACACACACACAGCGCGCTTGCTGATATAATCCGTATTCCTTTTCATTACCTCTTTATTGTGTATTATATCTGTGCGGCTTTGAGTGCAGATTTGAAGTTCAGAATGTTATAATGACTTTTTACGAGAGAGAAGGCGATATCTTCGCCGTGCAAACTTCAAGACCGCCAGCTCGCAGGGCTTTCACCATTCTCGCGAAAATGTGAGGCCATCCTCGCGCGGAATTTCTACACGTCAAAAACGTAGTAACGCGCTACTCCCGGCACTCGCGCGTCGGCCTCACTTTATCCACCGATATTCGCCGAGGTATCGCCCGGCAGCAGCGAGAATCCGTTCTTGCCGGGTCGTCGTAAAAACCGTTATGAAACTTAAAACAACGGGTGCCGTAAGATCTAAATTACGCGCCGGCGAACTTCACGGGCGGGGAAAACCTGTCCGATGAAAAAGCATCATCGAGCGCGTACTGAAAATTTTCCCCGCCGCGAGTTTTCAGCTACCTCGTCAAATCTCTCATTCCCCTGTACCTCGTTTTTACCTTATTTCAGATCGTATTTTCTCTCTTTCCCCGTCTCTCTTTCTCCCGTACGCACGGGGAATAGGGATGAAAACGCTGAACTCGCCAACTTCCCGCAGAAATGCTCGTTTCCGGCGGACGGCTTATCGCCATTAGCCGACACTTCATCCTCCGCGGGGTGGCGAAGCACCCTCCTTTCTCATCACGAGTCGTCCTCCCCGCTGGCTAGAAGTGCGGAAAGAGTTGCGAAAATTTCTTCGTTAATTCCGGGAAAGTCGAGGACGACTCGAAGGAGCGTCCCGCGCGGCGACAGAAATAAAATTAGAAATTTTGCAGATTGTCGACGAGCCGCAGTGACCGATTGCCAACGGCGCGGCGCACTCTCTTACAGTCTCTAACAGTTTTCCCAAAGAATTCAATCTTCGCTTCGCTTCGCAGCATTTCTGATCGTTTTATTATCTCGCGTTAATCAGAGATAATGAAATAATTATGTATTATTAAAAACAATTTTAGAAATCATATCGTAGGTTTTTTTATAAATTTTTTTAAAAAAGGGCATTACGGAACTGATTTGCACACACTAATAAGATTTCGTTTATGTGGATATAATACAATGTTTTTGCGATACAACAGCCCGGTGTTATCGATTAGCAAAATTGTGTATACGATAATTAGGGAATGCATATGAAACGCATGCATATTCATGAAATGCATTTACATTGAACGATACGGCCGTTCGACAAATGTTGGATAGGAAGAGAAAGAGAGAAAGGGAGAGATTTCCATAAATCACTTTCGGAATTGATTTTTCATTTTTCATGTTTACATAAACGGGCAAATCATTGTTTCCTGAATAACGATTCACAAATATCAGCTAAATTTGCTTTCTAAATTTGGATACTAGAATACTAGAATGCAGAAAATTTAACGATCGCTTCGTAAACGAAAATGTTTAAAATGTTTACTTGAAAAATATTTAATTATTTTAACATAATTTGGAAATCACTGTAAAAAATTACTTAAAAACCTAAAGATAAATTTCCAGATAATGCACTCGATTGTAATGCGTTAAGATGTACGCTGGATGAGCGCTGCTTCGCTGAGTCCAGCGACTGCAAAAGCGCATGTTTCTTCGCGCGAAAGCGCGTTTGAATACGGTAAATCAATGATTTAGCGACAGCTTCCAATTCCACAATCCGTCGTCTATGATACCGCGCGGCTTGAGATAGTAAACACGCGGATCCATATATTACAGTGACACGATGCGTCTTGATACCAGCCGCAACGCAAATATAGAGATTCCGTGCCGTAATGCGTGGTAAACACACGCATTTGCATATCCGCCCAACGTGCGTCTATCGAAAGGCAGGTAAGTGGATTTACCTGAGCAAGGTGCAGTGAACCATGCGCCTAAAAATATCCCCGCCGTCACGTTCATCCAAGCTTTATACGCATTCACAAGAGCAAAATTCCTGTCAAGAAATTCTATCCACTGTAGGCAGATGATGTATGCACCTCTGTGAAGCTGGCAGAACCATTTCGGCAGAAACAAATCAAACTTATCAGAATATTTAGTATTCATTTTGTACTAATTTGCACCACCAAAAATAATTTTGTACTTTTTCCTATTTCGAAAAAAACCATGGCACTGCTGACTTTCTTGTTAATCTAAAAAGCCCAAAATAAATGTAAATAAAAAAATAAAAATAAAAATAAAAATAGAAGTTAAAAGGGCTGAATTTGTACTAATTTGTATCATTCAAAGCAAATCAAAATTTTATATCAACACTTCAAATAACCTCTTTCTCAATAAACCGAATAGTAAGACACTAATGCACTCCTAAGAAACTTCGCCGTCATTGTGTTAGAATGACAGATCTAACGAGGAAAGTTTGATTTAAGGAATACAAATTTCTTCTCCGATCTCTTTATAATTTTCTTTTAGTTTGGGCTTTCCAGGTTAAGTCAGCAGTGCCAAGGTTATTTTCGAAATGGGAAAAGATACAAAATTATTTTTGGTGGTACAAATTAGTACAAAATGAGTACTAAATAGTCTGATAGGTTTAATTTGATTCTGCCAGATTCACAGATGTATGCGAAGTTAAACAGTTACTCGGTTGTATTAGGACGCATCAGACTAATTTCGCCTCTAAACATTCCGCACGAAGATCAATCAATCTTGCAACTGAAATTTATTTTGGATTCTCAGAAACTCGGAACGTAATCACTTTAAGGAATTAAATTTGCACGTTTTGGAATGCACTCCTAAGAAACTTCGCCGTCATTGCGTTAGAATGACAGATCTAACGAGGAAAGTTTGATTTAAGGAATACAAATTTCTTCGCAATGTCTGTGAAGTATCTCGCAACGTTATATAATTTACTCTTATTGTTAGTCTACGGAAAATCGTTACTCATCTTCTGATTTTTGTTATATAAAAAACGTCAGGCGAACGAGAGAGAGAGAGAGAGAGAGAGAGAAAATTTTCAGGATCATTTAATGAATTTTCAGAAAATTCTGAAGCTACAACGTCTGGGAGACAACGGCAGTGTCGTCAATTCTCTCGTTACGTCATTAATGTCGGTGACACAATGTGTCGTGAGTTCGTTACCGCGAGTGCGATCGCTCGCGACACTCTCCCCCGGTCCTCTCGTACGACCTCGTTACGGTGCTGCACTCCCATTAGAGGAAAATTGATAGTGACTATCTCTCTCTCCGGTGCCCACCCGCCCTCCCACAAGGGCGATGCCTCCTCCGCTGTGCCACGTCGCGCCGCAATTCTACCGTCACCCTCCTAGCACCTACACGCGCGCCGTATAAAGGCTCAAGCTGGAGAATTAACGAGACCGCGGAAGCGGGACATTAACGATCGGGACGATCATTGGGGCTGAATTATGTTCCGAATGATCGCGATGCCATTAGGAAGAGAACTATCGAATAGGCGACAGCGATAAAGACAAGAGGAAGACTTCTCTTGCTGTTTGGATTCTGGTAACAGGGAGAGGACTCGAACGCGCGCGCAGACTGCTTCAAAGTGCGCGGATACTATTGGAGGAAACTCGAAATGCTGAAAAGAAGAGAGCCGGAAACGCGAAGCTAGTCTGTCATCGTTTTAATGGATTGCGAATCGAATGCTTGTTCAGTTCATATTTTTATTCTCTTATCTTAATTTTCTTATTTCCTCCTCTTTATGCTTCTTTGTGTAATGACGCGAAAAGAAGCATTTTTCAGAAATTGTTGTAAAAATATATCTCAAATCCATCTTTGTGTTTTAAATAACTACCATACTTTTATATAACATAATAAAATGTATAATGTATATTTTCATATATATAAATATGTGTGTGTTGAAATGTATGTATTCAAATGCACTTTTTCTGCGTTAACATATTTAAAATTATATCTATGCAGTTAGAATTTCGTGTTAAAATCTATGTAAATTTTAGATTACTCAAAGTTTATTTAAAAAAGATGCTGTATATAAAAGTGTTTTAATAAAATGAAAGAGCCAATTACATTATAATTGTAATTAATTATTAATATTTTGTGTTTTCTCTTATTCTCTTTATGTTCTTGTTCGTTTTCCTGTTTCTTCCTCTTTCTTCCATATTTATAATTCAACTTTGGAAATTAACGAGATGGAGAGACAGTAACGACCGAGACGATCACAGAAGATAAATTATGTTATCGTTAAGATGCCATTAAAAGAATAACGCATTGAATAACGATATTCTAATAGATGATAGGATGAAGGCTCTTATAAAGAAAAGAAATGGCAGGAGAGGTCCTTTTATACACACCAATCGATACGACGATAGTTTATGATATTAACGTCGCGATGATAATTCGCAGACAGACAATTTGAATAACTTGTTCAATCCATTATCATATCCATTAACTCCACGTTCGCAATAAATATTACTAATTTTGACAATCAAGATATTATTGCGCACGTTGTATAAATATTATTAATAATAAACATGATTGTGTTATGATTTGGATCAGTATGTATATCAAGCATATGCAAATAAAAATATTAGCTGAATAGATTATTGGAAATGCGATGAATATTTATTGAGGTCTATTGATTCGGACGGTGAGTCCGCGAATATAAAATAATTTTATATTCGCAAATATAATACAATTCTGTATGAAAATTGTGAAAGAACATGCTATATTCAACAAAAATTGCGAACAAATGCATGTTACGGATTATTGCTAGAAGATTACAGAATGTATTACTCGTCGAAAAATATACATATATGTACATATTTAACAATATATATACATACATGTATTTAACCTCCATGTATCACGGTCAATTAAATAAAAGTGAGCGAAGGAAATTATGCCAAAAGCTTTTATCTTTATTTAAAAAAAAGTCTTCACCAGCATCGAGGCATTTATTCCACCAACAAGTAACGAGCCTAGTAATTCCATGCTCATAGAAGTCCCTTGGTTTTTGCTTCAGAATACATATATGTAACTACCTCCTGCATATCATTGTCCAACATAAACCTGTAACTCTTCAGCTGCTTCTTCAACGTACCAAAAATGAGAGACAGTCATAAGAAGGAAAAATCCGGGCTGTATGACTGCTCGAGAACTTCCCATTTAAATTTCCGATATGTATTACGAGTCATATTTACCGTATAAAGTTGTACATTATCGTGCAACAAGATGATGTCTCTCATCAATTAATAAATTGTTCTTTTTAAGCGTAGAATCACTAGGCTTATTATTTAGTGGGAACAACGCCTCGATGCTGGTAAAGACCTTTTCTTAAATACAGAGAAGAACTTGTGGAATAATCTTCTTGGCTCAGTTTCACTTGACTAGCTTTTATAGAATATATGAAAATACGTTAAAATGCATTTAGGCAATATACTTTTTAGAATTTCGATATAATCTATAAAATTCTAGATTAAATGCAAACAATAAATATGAAAACAAAAACTGTCGACTAAAATTCTTTAGTTTTCGAGTGAAAATTCCCACGGATTAAAAATTTTGTTTGAAAATTGTTATCTGAATCTAAAATTCTTTAATCTGCAATTCTACAAAATGCATCGAGAATTTTATCGAAAAGCATTATAACTAAAAAGCATTATAACTAAAATCAATTTTGATTGTGGGATTCATGCGAGAAATGATCAATTTTATAAAAGTAAAGTTAACGTATCATATCCTTTCGAATTCTCATTTTTCATATTTAATCGCCGAAGCTAATTACGAGATGTATAAAAAATTATAAATTTTGATACCTTAAAATTCTATCAATTACATTAATATCTGGAAAATAATATGCTAATTTCGCGGAAGTTCAATTACTACCAGCATTGTTAAATTGATAGCCTTTATACGGAGTAACAACAATGTGATCCGAGCCAAACCAAAACTAATTAATTCAAAACCGCCATGTGCAAAGCCCACTTGGTGTTCTCGATATAAGTATAGCGTAATACTGCACCGAGGAATCGCGGTCGCGGTAACGTAACGACCTAGGATCTATGTTTCCCCGCGGCAAAGAGCGGTACTCGTAAATACAACGGAAACTCAATATCGCGTTACTATTAGCGTCAACCGCTGAAAACGGATCCTTGAAACTACTTCTGCGATTACAGTCGTCGAGGGAGTCGATAACTCCTACGTGGCGCACGATAACTATAAGTGGAACAATATCTATTACTCGCCGCGCAGTTAACAGTTCGGGAACGCTGTTCATATGCTTAAGGATATTTAGCTCGGACCCATTTACGGCCTCTTGATCACTTCGCTCGAATTATCGCTCGCCGGACAACGCGCGTCATTTCTCTCTCTCTCTCTCTCTTTCTCTCTTTCTCCCTCTCTCTCTCCCCCCCCCTCCTTTCATCTCTATCCGCACAATTAATATTATCAACTCCTAGTACAGCTTTCGCTTACTGCGATATGTAACTTCAATATGATAAATTCAATTGCATTTGACAATATCAAAAATATCGACAATTTGATTAAATTTAACTTACAATTAAGTAAAACAAGAAAACAATAAAGTAGTAAGAAGATAAAAATTCAAAATTTACGAGCTGCAATATACGTAGATTTGTTTAAGAACTATTTCTAGAAATTTTTTATAAAAAGATATTAAATAGCTCTTTCTTGAAAACATCCAATTACTTTCTGTACACTATCTTGCTATCTTTTCTAACTTTATATCAACATAAAATCACGACGATATCTTTTCAGCTTTTCTTATGAACTGCATGGGGGAAGTCTCTCGTTCCACTTACACAGCACATAATTTTCAGCTTATTTGAGTGGAGCGGTATAAAGTTAACCGTAAAAACGAGACTCTCGTTGCGAACGAAAGACCGGAAATTAATGTCCCTCTCCGCCGCTTCTTACACCGTCGAATAGTCTCGCGGATTCAAAGGAAGACGATAGTCGATATGTTTTTACATTTCCGTCAAGTTGTACTTTATCCTAGATAATTGCTTTCACATTAATGGTTTCCTTACTTTAGTAAATAATACTATTTAATTGCGAGAAGATTTGAGATTCGTTCTATATGCAAAGTCCGAAGCAATTATAGTAAGTTTCCATAATAAATAGGATTTTTAATTGGCTGTCCGAGATTGATTAACTTAGTTGATTAATTTGTTTTAATTTTCACCAGTTGTTACAGTCATGTTTCATGAATAATACTGCAGGTACGCTTTCTACGTTCACGAGCTAAATTATGTAACAGTAGAATCCAAATCAACGTCCGAGAGAGATTTTTCTCTTTTCTACTTCCATCTAACGCGTTACCAAAAGTCGCGACTGTACTCTCCATTTCTAATTCCATCTCCCCCCGGCTTAATCTTGTCTCCGCTCGTAACATTCTCGAACGCGGAATTTATCGACGCCATTGGTCACGACAAGCTCTTCGAAAGTTGCGCGACGTCAGTAGAAATTTATGTTTTGGAAACATTCGCTGCAGTCCAAATGACGAATAGTCCGACGATGCCGGTCGGTGACATGCAGAATGGCAACGATAAAGGCGAGGGGCAAAGGGATGAGGGAACATGGCACGACGATTTACTTAAAAGTTGGGACGATTAATTAATGCCGTGACAGGAGATTTCACCGTCTACCTCCCTTCCCTGCCTCGTTCTCTCGTCCTTCCTCGCCTTTCTGTTTAAACTCGGTCTTTGTTACTTGGCTCGAACTCGAGTCGGTATACCAGCGGCTCGAAGAGATGAACGTTTAGGTTCCGTTCATTTACTTGCAAATTTTTGTGTCGTGCCGTCGAATACGAACGAGGTACGAAAGTTGCGCGGGACAGCTCGACATGCCTCTACTCGCGCGATGTGTCTGTTGGGCATGCGGGAACTTCATTCCGCTGCCAGATGCGACGACTTTTCGTTTAGCAACTTTTCTGGCACGCTTACTTTACTTCCCGCGTGTCTGTTAATCGCCGTGCCCCCGCTCGTTCTGATTATATAATTTAAATTCTGACGTTTAAAGGAAAAGATAATTATAAGAAAAAATAAAAGCAGATTGTGATTTCCTGTATACTTTTTAAAAACAATATACGTACAATTTTAAATGTGTATGATAATATTATGTTATTACTGTGTTTGTTTCTTATCACAGCAAGATTAGGAAAACTTTACGCTACATTTTTAATAGTGGTATATTCTTAATCTCAATGCAGTGCATATTTATATATTACATCTGTATTTACTATCTGCATATTTAACGAATATCAAAGACATAAAATTGATACGCGTAATGATTTAAATGAAAATTTCATAGTGTTTCGCAGTAATAGCGTCGTAAAAATGCAGGCTCGAGAAATCACAACCGCAGTGGCGTTGTGTTTCAAGGGTAATAAATTATTTTTCCCCGGAAATCGACCGGATGCAAAGCGTCATAAATACCGACAAACAACAACGATAAATATGACGAACTTGACTATTAACGACGACGAACATCGCGAACGATTCGACCATGCCGACTTGGAGACCGCGGCAGCACCGCGATATTCATTAAAGTATAATTATTTCAGAACCACGGACGCAACGATAATACAAATTGCTTTGTAAATTCTCTAATTCCAACTAACTCGGCCTACGGGGAATCGTAAATGTAACGAAGCTTGTAATCATGCACAAGTTAAATCGAGCAGATCTCGTTGGTCATCGCGTATAAATCGACCGGAAAACTATTTGGAAAACAAATTCGCATCTTTCTACCTCGCGAATGAAATTGATTACAATGTTTTTTTGATAATACGAGTTCCGGATTATTACATCCATCATTTTAGCTTTCGAAACGTAAATAACGGTTTTTGTACATCAATAACAAAACATCGAAAGGGGAAAATTAGCGAATAAAATGCAACCTGTAAAATACGTAAATACATTTGACGAATATACATTTCTCTAATTAAATTAGTTTGTGTTATTTTAAATCATTGGAAGAGAGAGACATGACATACGGTCAATGTGAAAGAATATTTGATAGAGAATCCATACGTTGAAACGTATATATTGAAAGCTCTTACACTCTTCGTCTGTGCGTTTTCGAACTTGGAGAATATTGAATTGTTCTAACGTATTTTCTTGAACGTGAAAATTCACTCTATAGGAAAATTCGTATCCTGATGTAGATCGTTGAAAGACAAGATTTCTGAGTTCCTTTGCTTTACGAAAACTTCCTTTTCCTTCCCTCATTTTTGAAATAGGAACACGATATTGAACGTAACATGAATAGAAATTTTTCGTTTATATTAAACCATCTAAAAAGATATTCCATATCTATTATAAAATCGAAACTAATAATTCGAATTTTTGTAAAATTATCAAATCCTAAATATCTCATTCTTATGTTTGATTTTTTATGAAATAGATATAAATCACTTAAGCATCACAATAATTGAAACAGTTGAAAAAGTGACAGATTAAAACACTGCTTTATATTCATAACAGTATGTAATATACAAATCGTTTATGTATTAAATAATATTATATAATGGAGAATAAATTTAGGTAAACACATATATAGAAGGTTAAATTCTCTTATCAGCATTTCTGAAAAGATCTTTATACTTTATACTTTAATTTTCTTTGCTTGTCCAAGTTGGATCGTCGCATTGTTTTCTACCTCAAATTGCCGAGGCACTGATCTCAATGTTCTCACTTCACGTATAAAAATACGCCGTATGAAGGATATGAAAATCAGAATCGCCATCGAAAGTACTTCGCTCGAAGACAAAGGCTCCGCCAAGTTCGAGATCGCGGCGCAAGGAAAACTTTCCGTATCTTCAACTTCATAAACGTGAAAGTTATATCGAGGCGAGAGTCTTTCACGAGCAAATCGCTTTTATGCAGTTTGCGAGAAGTCGTGCCGCACAAAGACGAAAAGAACATAAACATACATATCGATTATTGAAATCAACGTACTTCCCGTGAGACTCGATATCGAAATGGAATGGCCATGTAAAAATGGTCTTTACAAAAAAAATACCTCATAATGGATTCTCTGCTAATACAGTCATTGCAATTGTCTGCCAAAGGAGCGATACCAAAGGAGCAAGGATGACGTTGTTTTTTTTCTCACATCGCGGAAATTCTACTTAAGAACGGTGTGAAAAGCTAAGTTATTGCAATTTAAGTCGATTGGCCACGAAGCGGTGGAAGATGACGTACGGGCAACCAAAAAGGGACAGCTCTAGAGCGTCCCTCGAGCGTGCGCTAGAAGGGCTTTTTCCGTGCTTTGAACTTCGCAAACATATCCGGTGCATCCGGCCGAGACAAAAACGGAAGCACTAAAGTACCTGCAACTGCGCGATGTTGCTAACTTCGCTGCATTCAGAAACTCCTTACCCTTATAGCAGTTTTTGCTCGTTACTAAAAGGTGAATAATTACCCGATTCTGCGCGAGCGCAATTTCTAGCACCTTCCTATTATCCGCTAATGACGGTGCGTCTCAACTCAATCGCATACTTCTAGTCAACTAGACTCGCGTCATTCGATAATTTCAGTCATTCAGGTTTTGCGTATAAAACAACATTATGAACATATTAATTCACTCATGTCACGTATTAATTATCAGCATATCAATAATCAATTATGCCATATATTGATCCGTTAAACTGAAGAGATATCAATTTAATTTAATAAGAGTATCATTAACTTCATAATGATACTTATTTTTTAATCAAAGTTGTAAACGTTATCTACGAACGAGAGCGAGAAGATGTTACATAATATAATTCCCATAAAAACTTCGTCTCAACGGTGATAATTTTCGTTATATGATAACGGAGAGTTACTCAGAAACTCGACGGGTTAACCATAGCGAAAGGAAAGAGAGAGGAACACCGAAATAAAGGAAGAGTGCTGAAGAGCAATTGCGTTTTCCCGCGTTTCTTCGCACTACAGAATGTTTATTGCTATGATACAGCCGCACGGTAGCTAAGTTAGGTGAGATCGTCCCCTTTGCCACCTTCAGAGGTATTTTCTTGAGGTGGTATTTCTCACTGTAGAGAGAGAATCTGCCGCCGCGTCGCAAGAAGTACGGGGGTGACGGTGGGTAGTTGGAAAATTCCATCCGGAAGTAACATTCTACTGGCCTATCTAAGCTCGTCGAAATTCTAAATGGGGCGTTCCATTTATTCAAACAGAATTTACGGCAAACCTTTGGAGTGCGCAAGGAAAGAGATACATTAATGTTGCACGAGGCAGTATCTCTGTTTTATTATCTACAGATGTATCTATACTTATTTGTATCAATAATTGAAAAGAAGCTGCGGCTTTGTCATGCAAAAAGCACAGATTTTTGTCCATGGAGAAAACTGATTACCTGCCAAAAGATTTTTATATATTCGTAATCTTAAAATAATATGACATTTTTATATTTTTTTGTCGCGTTTCGCCTTCACATTTCTCAGCTACAACGACTAGATATAGAATATAAATAAAGTCTAAAGATAAAGTCAAGAAATTCTCTCTGTCTCTCTAACGGCGTAAAATTAATTAAACTTAAATTTTATTATTCGCAACGATCCTTCTATTTCGGGAACAAATTTGAGAATTAAATGATGTTTATTGGCCAAAATTTTAAAATAGGACCCAGTATTTTATTCGGGCAAAAATTCGAGAGAAAACTTTTGAGGTCGCGCGCGGAAGCATTCGCATCGGAAAAATATGGCTTGTTGCTGGCAAGATATTTAAGGTAACCCCCGAACTTTATATCGTAGCTTGAGGAGTCTTCGACTTTGTATCGCCGTGGTCGTCCGTGTTATTTATGAGATAAGCAAATCTTTATTTATGGCGTAAACTTTTTTTCTATCGTCCGGTGCATTTTTCATACTTCAGATATTTACGCGCCTGTCCTCAGGGAAATTCTCCATCGCGAAGGAGGATCTTAGAACGAGGGCCTTTGCTGTAGCTTGATACGAAAGATGGTATCCTGATGACGTCTATCTGCGCGCTGGTCGAAAGTTTAAAGTTACGCTTTACATTTATTTCATGGCGATTTTGCCCGGTTCCTTTGGCATCACCGATATCAAAAAGTGAGCGGAGAAGCTTGTCGTGGATAGGCGGCCGAAGCTTACCAACAAACTTTATATTGTGTCCCGCGAACAAAGTTTGCTCATGGCAAACTACATCGCGTCTTATTTATGAATAAATCTTTATTTATGCGCTGTATCACGCAGCAGTATAATGCCGCCATGGTCCCTGCATTTATCGTTGTCTTGTATTTACGTCATGTCTCAGATTAAAATAAATTGTTTGACAAAGCGAATAAAATAATGCCATTGCACCTCGAACTTATTTGTAACAATATCTTACGTTTAACACAATGAAAACTTAACAGCTCTTTCATAACTTCAAATTATGGGAAAATTAGGAAATTATGAAATGAAATAGTCAAAATCTATACTATATAAAATTTGAAAAGTGATATATCTAATAAAATTAAAGTTAATTAATATTTATACTATATAAATTTTAATATTTGTGATATAATGTATATTAAGAATATTCGTTATTTATTTTATGATAAGATTTATGCTTTATAATTACTGAATGCAGAAATGGCATTTTATAATTATTCAGGATAATAAAAGTACGTTTTTTCAAGAATATTTATAGTCGCGAAGAAAGAAAATTGACATGCATAAATAGTAACACAATTTTTGCGAACCGACCACAAGTGGTTTGCGCGTATGTATGATTTTACCGTTAACCGAAAACATATTTTCCCTACGTTATTTTTTGAGGCCTCTATAAAGACAGGCGGATCCTCGAAAATTATGCTATCCCCATCGTCATTCAGCATGATCTCATTTTCTCAAGGAATAGGAAACGCGCGAGGGTTTCTATACGAGGGAGAATGACTCGTTTCTCCAACAGCTAGAAAGTAAGACGGACCGAGTTCTCCAAAAAGCAAGATCCATGAAAGCGAAAAAGTAGTATGAAAAAGAAAGTATGAGGGAAGAAAGAGCAATAGGAGAAAATTATGTTTGCTGCGGTAATCTTGTTTCGTATACATAAAGTATAGTGTGAAAAAGAGGGCGGAAAGTGAAAGTAACGTGTTCCTCGGATTCTCTTATCTTGTGAGCCTTATATTCCGTTTATGAAAAAGTATCCCTAGAGCCTCTTTCAAAATTTTTTTTATTATTTATTCAAATTTTTGTAGCATTAAATTAAATAATTTTTTAATATTCTACCGATGTTTTATTAGATTTCATAAACGTATTTGAACAATTTTTATAACAAATTCATACATTTTTAAATTATGCTTTTTATTTTTATATTTTATTATTTAATCAATAATGCAAATTTTCTAAATACGCTTATTGCTAAATATAATTCACAATGTGTTTGATAAATAGAGAGAGATTGAGAAAAAATTTCGCAATTTCACTATTCCGTAGAAGATCATGTAAAAGTATGACTTTACTGTTCATGAAGAAAATGAACACTGTGAACGTAGTTCCTTTTGACTTTAGAAAACTTTTCATTTGATTTATTTACCTCTCCGGAATGGCGCGCCAATAATGCAACAAAAAGCAACAGATAATAAATAACAAAACACTGTATGGGAAAAATCTGGCGGAAAAACAAAAAAGAAACTAAGAAAATGAGTAAAGGAAAGGGAGTGCTAATTAAACAACTGAAAAATATATAGTCTCATCATGCATACTGCAGTTTGAACGCGAGGCAAATGAAAGAAATGAAAATCACATGGGGTGGGGAGGGCATTGCAAAATTGTCTTTACACTGAATGGTGCGGAGCGGGGTGAATGAAAGCGTTAAAAGCGGTACGACGCAATAAAAAGTGCACAAGACAATAGACCGGGTGGAGTACGTTTTTTTCTTATCAATACACCAGGTACGGCGGCGGCGGCGGCGGCGGCGGCGGCATGGTACAGCGCGGAATTGCTCGAACTTTTTTAGACTTTTCTGCCAGTGCACAATGGGCAGAGGGCAGCTCGGGGAATAGGCGGTTCGCGTGAATACTAAATTTTAAAAGTAAGCCAAGACGAGAGAAATTTATGGTACGCGCGAGTGTAAGTTTACAATTACACGGAAGAACGAGGGGACAGGAAATAGAGGAAAAGGGAGAAAGGGGGAGAGAGGATAGCGGTACAACCCACTGCGTCTTAATCCCCTTTTTATCTCTGCACCTTTTACTCGGAGTATCTATGGCCCTTGGAAAGGGCAACGCGGAATCTCGGAGATCCTCCCCCATGAGGAATAATGTGCAGCGATCGTATATACAGATACTAGAATTAGGGATTAGATTAAGAAATGTGACTTCCTTCGAACGCGATTTGTTGACTAAATAACTTACCCTTAAGTATATCGACAGATTTCACTATCAGATTTGCAGTACATTAATTATCTTTTTTTTTTAAACTAAACATATTGTCGTGATAAATTAATTTGATTGACATTTGATTTAATGTTTTGACATTTAAATTAATGTTAAATAATCTGATAAATTTGAGGAAAAAATTGAAGTATTTTAACATGAGCAATTTGAAAAATACTTTATAAGTCATCGAAAGAAATAAAAAAAGAATTATTATAATAATTATTAAATAATAATTATTTTCATGAAGATAAATATAATATGTTTAATTTTATAATAGAAATCGTATATAAATTGAAACAATTTAGCATAAAGAATGATCTATAAAGAAAAGCTAAAACTCTTTTCTCACATATTGTAGTTATGTAACATAATCATACATTATCCATTGTATGTCTTTATATTATAATAAAGACAGCTGCTAATGACAGTAACTGTAAGTAACGTCAGACCGAGTGATGGACCACTAGCTGGCAGTCCTTAATGTCATTTAGCCAACACAGACTACTTCCAGCGCATTACAAGTTTATACGATACATATCATCATTTGGCAACATCTGCGCGGACGGGCGTGTCGAGCTGCAAATTCACTCAACGCACACGCACACTTCAAATTAGTGTTCTACCCTAGCATAATCTAGACAACAAAATTAGTATTCAAATTACCATTCCACGAGACTGTACTATAAAATTACCATTTGGATTAGCTCGGCTCGAATAGATCTAGAAGAAACTACTTGAACAACGAAAAAAATATCTAATGAAGAAATGCCTGAATAAGCCTTTCGTCCAGACCAATAGTCGCGAGAATATCGTATTAATATGAAAAAGTAAACAAAACATTTCTAAAACTGAATTATATCACCATCGGTGAGTCGAAAAATGTTCGCGATGTTCGCACGTTCATCAGCGACGGAGTTATCGTATGCGATTATCGGGAAAACTTCTTCCGGGATATTTAAAACGTATTTTGTGTCGACCGAAGGCAGGAAAGCGGCTGATAAAAGCCGGAATTAATGCGAAATGGAAAACTTGAAGGTACTTTAATTATGTTTCCCGGGTTTAAGCCAGCCCTTCGTGGTTACGTGCCGCGAAATCCCTCTGTCTTAAGGGGATTCTTATGAAACCTCTACAGTACTGACGACTAATTGTTGAGAAAGGCAAGTCAGGATCACGATTCGTCGCAGAAGATAAAGACTTATAATTCCATAAGCGTCTTTCTCTTTTCTATCGCGAAGCTTTCTACACGAGTTAAAATTGATTAGCTAATGATGAATATAGTAAAATTACACAAATAAAAAATTAACCCATAAATTACTTTATAATAATTTGTAATAATTTCTACGTAATATATGAGTACTGAAAGTAATTTAAGAAATTAATAAAATAATATATCTTTCTTTTATATTTTATAAACATACAATACACGATAGTAAATAAATAACTGTTGCTACTTTACTAATACTTTACTAATACTTTAATAATATAACTTTATATAATTTTCATGTATCAAATTTTTTTAACAGTTAAGAAGTTAAAAAGATAGAGAAAGAGAGTGCTTATTGTTTTCCATTTCTTCTTGAATAATCGTATTAATAACCATTTGTTAATTGATTCGCCGCAAATTTGGCGCCGCTCAATCTGTTCGTTAAATATCTGGATGTTTCCAATTTATTACATGTATGTATTACAGACATACAAATTGTACCGTTGGTAAAATGGCATGATCTCGAAAAACACCCGTGATTATCGTAATCCATTTGCATACGCTTAAAATGCTCTCATGGCGAATCCGCGCAGTATAATATTATCAACAAGCTAAAAGCCTGAAATCAAGCTTTCGAATCAGAGTGGTCGGAACGAATTTTCCCGAACTAACCAACTCGTATCGGTTTATTAAAGCGCCGTAGGACATTTTCACGTACTGATTACACATCAATGGGGTTATTCACGACCTCCGTTTCCTTTTTTTTCCGCGAGACGTGTACGGGTTACCATCGGCGGAAAATTGGCCCGGCGCCAGATCGGGCTTAAAGCTTTTCTACCGTTCCACTGCAAATAATACGCTAGAAGCTCACGTCGAATCGTCGGCCGGATATACTTTTAAATTCGTTACACAACCCGTTAGAGAATATTTGCGATCATATTTCTTTCGAATCACGAGTATCATGACGTACGCGATCGATACAAATAAGGGAGGACGATCGTGGTAGTCTGATAGAACGAATAATTGAATTTCCACATGAATGCTTCGTTTCACAAAGCTACGTATCATCTTGAAGTATTAAGATCTTTGAATTCTTTATATATTTAAAGAGATATATATCTCTCTCGCATAATATAATATAATTAAATGTACTAGTCGCAAGTATAGTATATTTATATACATATATGTATAATATGTATATAATATGTATATACATATTAATACTTCATACACCTATATGATATATGGTGTGTTGTGAATTAATTAATGAATTAATTACTGTTGTCATAAATATACTATACTTGTGACTAGTACATTTAATTATATTATATTATATTATGCGAGAGAGATATATATCTTTAAATATATACAGAATTCAAAGATCTTAATACTTCAAGATACGATATATGTAAATATATATCGTAACTGCATGTCGAATTTTCCTTAAATATTACTAAAACCGTATATTAATATTTTCTGAGAAACAAGCGCAGGTACTTGTAGCTTAGCTACTTACACTATACACATCTACATTAAAGTAATATTCCCCATAATCAAATATAGCCATAATTTCGCATCGCGATGCAATTGTTCTACATTCAAGTACAAAGAGCTTGTGTCATTCCCACGAAACTTGGTTGAATAGCTGAATGGCATGAATAGGAGGAAGGTCGACCGATGGAACGCTTTAAACATTTGCTCGTCAGTGAGTGTCCTGTGAGCTAGCTCTCTTTATCTCTCTCTCTTTCTGTCTGCTTAAAAAAAATCCCTAGTCAAATCGATAAGCCCATCGTCGATTTCACGGCAAGCCGCGAGTGAAAACGCGGTCGATCGGTCAGACGATCCAGCGAAGCGCTTCGATCATCGGACAAATGACAAATCCGACACGATGTCGAGGGCGGGTGCGATAAAACCGGTTGTTTTTCGGGACAAATTGCGCTTTTGCGCCATCCGAAAGGTTCTTTTTCCATGCCTCTTGTCAACGCGACCGGGACAAGAACAAGAGGCGAAAAAAGGCCGAGTACGGGGCGGTGGCAGGCGGAAAAGGTGTTAAGAACTACGGGCGGAACCGTTACGCTTCTTCCCTTTGACCTTCGAGCAAAACAAGAATAGTGCTCCACTGACTTTCCTTCCATTTAGACTCTGCTGGCGACTGAAAGAAGATCGTCTTTTTGTTTCATTAATCTAAGCAAAGTAGTCGCCGCGGAAGGCGGCCGAGTGACTGCGCGAATCAATACGCGAACGCAGTTTATGTAATCGACGAGGAAACGGCGGTATCGAAATGAAAATTTCAAAGCGTTCTCTCGAAAATACATTCTTTTTACATCGTAAAATTAAATTCTCGAAAAATTCCCCCCGGAAGTACAGACTCAACTTTGAAATACGCAGAATATTTATACTAATATTTATTTAGTTATTGGAATGTGCAATTTATATTTTCCATTTTGCAATATATCCTAAATCATATATGGTATATATAAAATGAATGATACGTATATGTAAACAAACATTTTCAATTTTAGAAAATTTTGTTGTTACCTTCAATTTAAATTGATTTTAATTAACACTATTTTTTTTAGTATTCTAATATTTTTCACTCTCATACATTTCTATTCAGTTTTTTTTCAATGATAATTTTATTGATAAACCCTTTGCCCTATTGTTTTTGGTTTCAAAATAATTGTTTGCTTCGTAGTATGTCATTTAAATTCTTGCTCTCTTGCAGTTGCCGAAAGATAATGGGAACGCTGGGGGCTCTTAGTTATCTCACGCGCGTGCTTACGAGTTAAGATCAAGCGATGCGAAGTCATAAATTAATATCACGGAAGCACCTTGCGCAACTACACGGGATTACACGTAATTCCGTGACTTATGCGGAGAGAATGCATACAGCGGAATCGTGCAACAAATGTGCAAACATGCAAATACCGATATCACTTTACTCGGTCTTTATAACCTGCAATGGAAAGCAGAAGCAGCTTGGCAAATGCAAGATATTAGGAAGCGGCAGTTTTTACTGTAAACCTTGAAATTCGAGAATACAGTCTTCTGCTAAACTTTTTCTTCCTATCTTAAATGCATGTAATCGACGATTTAAGGAAAATTAGCGTTTCTATTATTTAAATTAAAATTAATTTCAATTTTTATTTAACTTGGTTCTTATTTCAATTCCTTTTATCTTTCTTTTCATCCTAATTAGTGATCTGTTGAAGACAGACTTCCAACTTGTAACACGATAATTTGTAAAATCTTTTACATATCGAGCACTCTACTTTGCTCATTATCCATATATATGTTCCCAATAATTAATAAAAAGGGGCAATCTTTGAATTAAAGACATTTATCGAGGTCGTCGATCAAAAGAATTCAGGCGCACGTCTCTCGTCGCTTAACTTCAATAAAACTCAAAGCAAACTCGGACTTTGGAGCACGCTCGCAACGCGAAAGCCTTAAGCTATAGTTCACCTCGTTTATGCGGAAGTCCGGCACCGGTTCGAAGCGATGAAGTTCCCACGCCATGGCTTGAAATCGAACCAGACCCGTTATATCGAAAATAATCTCCGACCTTGCCGAGTGTGCGATCGTAAACCATCATTCCCGCTATCTTACGCGTTGAATTTTTGCAACCCCTGCCACAATTTTCTCATCGGTCCGTCCATTTGTCGACTTTGCAAATCAGACGATATAAAATATGGGAAGACCACTCGCTTTCTATTTTTAGAATCATTTCCACGTATGGTCGAGTTATTTATAATTACAGACTTGGTTTTTTGTTCAGAGCATTTCATTTAACAATAAGACAAAAATATAAGTTCTATAAGAATATATCGTAACAAGAAAAGTTGGATAATATTTGTAATAATTAATGTAACACATTAAGAAAGAGTTGCTCGTGGTTCTGTAAGTCCATTTTTAGTACTTGTAATGTGTACGGAGTAAATGTTTAAATTAGCGTATAAATAACTATAAATGTTCTTTTAAAACAAAGTTTTGTATGTTTTACAATAACCGACTTCCTTCATTACTCGGTAAAATTAAAACTTTGCTATTACTTGAACTTTACACACATATACGTATATGCGATATATGCATTACATCATCATAATAAAATATCACGTTTGCATCAAAGTTTCGTGTGCGAGCATATATCGTGTGATAAAAGATATAATAAAATATTATATTTATATAACTCTTTTTCATCTTTTAAGAGGAAAAAATTGTAATAATATATTTTAGAGAGAGAAAGAAAGAGAAAGAGAGACAAATTTTCTTTCTTCTCATTTCTTTTTTCACGACCCTTTTTCCATGACTCTATTCCACTTCTCTCTATCGACTTTGCTTATAGTCTATTTATCGAAAACAATGACATTAACTGCTAACATCTGTACTTTACGAATTATTGAATATGCAGATAATGTTTCATTTAAGAACCTTTCGTAATCGTGAATGTACTCTTAATAAGTGTATTGTAAATGGAATCTTTTATTAAAAAATAATTAATAAATTAAATACTGTATTGTTGATGAATAAATACGAGTAAACGTCGAAAAATTATGTTTTATCACACTATATACGACGCGTAAAATATAGTATTTTATAGAATTTATAAAATACTGTGTACTACATACGAGGTCGTATTATATAGGTTCGTGAATCGTTATTAAGTCAATTCTGCAATCAGCAACGCAAGTGACAACGTTCCTAACACGTAGGACAATTTCTAGATACTCTACGAATGTTCATTAAAGTAATTTCACTGAGAGATGCAATGCGATAAAAGCCTAAAATTCCAGAAAACAGTGCGTTCGGTAGGAACGGCATGTCTGACCTTTATTTGACTATATCTACTTGGCAGTAGTGAAGACACTTTTTCTCTCTCTCTAAGGATCTTTTTCCGTTTATACAAACATTAGCGGCATATAATTATTATAAATGTTGCAAACTCTTGGTCTGAATCGTATAATTAATTTTTTTAATTACATATATATTAAAAATTTTTTTTTAATTACATATATTATATAATTTAAAAAATATTATTTTATACTATTATATTTTATAGTATATATATATATAATTATTTGTATAAAATTACTGATTCAACTATTAAAATTTGAAAAAATATAAAAAAATAGTTCGCTCCGACTTTCACTATAAAGAGGGACATTATTCAGTGGAAACGATTATTTTCTGAGTGGAGGCGTTAAGGATTTCAAGGTCAATTTAATTATTCATAATTGCCTGTTTGCAGATGAATAACTTTCGACGATTTCCGTTATTTGCAAAATGACACCTTTGCTCAAGGAGACTGTCCAGCTTATAATTCATTCTTTAAAACTACGCTCCGTGATATATCGAAGTGATATTTGCGTGCCATAATTCACCATCGAACGATTATTTCGACATACTCGCGCTCATTACAGACAGCAACGCGTATCAATCGTGTTGCGAGCACCTTGATAGAGTGCAGCGTTCGACCGTCATCTGTACCGGATCGCCTATCGATACGCTCCGATTTGACTGCTCCGGCGCTTCTCAGGCCCGAATTCAAGAAAACCGACGGCAATCTATTTCTCGCCGCGGGCGAAGTCGTTAACCCCGATTACGAATTTATCATCATCCGATGTAAAACCCCGGGGACAAACGGACGAGCCGTGCCGAATGCGAGACACCGGAACGGATATTACGACGTCTATTAACGTCACGGTAACGTAACTCACGCGAGCGAAACTCGCGCGCGCGTCAAAGAATCGCGTGTCCACCCGTTCCCCCTTTCCACCCCCCCGATGGATACCCTCCGCCACTCGAAACAAACGGAAGCGTATCGATATCACCAGCGTGAAATTCGGAGTCTCTTGACAGGCCACTCGGATGTCGGCCAACCTGTCCGTAACGCGCGCGGCTCGCTGACGTCAACCCTTCCCGGTCCCTTTTTTTTTTTAAACAATTTTAACTCACCTGCTGCGAAGTCGATCGAATCACTCCATAGTGTCACTGTCAACGGCTGACTTGGACCCCGTTTTGGGTGAGCGTCCCCTCTGGAGATGGCCTGCATACAAGACACAAACACCATCAACACGTACGCTCGTGCGCGCGGGCGGCTAATTCGCGGAGCGGGCGATCCGGAAAAGCGTGAGCCGGCGACGGAGCGGAGAGAGAGAGAGAGAGTGAACGAGAAACAAAAAGGGGGGAAAAAAAAACGAGAGAGCGAGGGGAACGCGGAGCGACGGAGAGAGAGACACAGAGGGAGAGAGGAGACAGAGAGAGTGTGAGAGCGCGACGAACGTAACACGTCCGGCTTCGCGTCCGCGCGTGCACTGACTTCTGCTCTGTCTGTTCAGGCGCGCCAGCCCGCAGTCCATCCACCTTGGGCCACTGTAGACTCGTCGCTAGGTTGCCATGGCGACCGGTCAACAGCACGCGCGCAGTCGGCGCGAGCGAGACGCCGTCACGCGGCTGTCGATGGGGGTGCGCGGATGGGTGGCGCGGGGGCGGCGCGAGGCGAGGGTGAAATTTCCACGTTTTGTGGAAAATTCCTTTGAACAAGTGGAAACGTATAATGAAATCACGTCGCGACGAATCATTCGCCGCAAGAAAATATGTATTATACATTGAAAATATATTATGGCACAGAAAGCTCTTTCTCTCGCTCCCCCTTCCTCTCTTTTTCACCCTCCCTCTTGCAAAAATATACAACAAGATATATCAAAATACAGTTAATACAGCTAATAACATCGAAAACTAAAATCGAACCAGTAGATGGCTCCTGCGCATTGAACGTGTGTAATATAATATATCAACGTGTAATTGGTTAAAATTATTAAAAACGTAAAGCCTATTTTAATGATTTGTAATAAAATCGCTTCGCGATATTATTCGCTGCAAGAAAATATTATATAAAATATTATATATTTAAAATATATTATGACACACAAAGCTACATCTTTCTCACCTTCCCTCCCTCTCGCCCGCTAAAATATGTAACAAGATATATGAAAATATAATTAATACATTTAATAATATCAGGAGAAACTAAAATCAGATCAGTAAAATATTGAACGTGTAGTATAATAAAATATATCAACGTGTAATTGATTAAAATTATTAAAAAACGTAAAGCTTATTTTAACGATTTATAATAAAATCACATCGCGATATTATTTGCTACAAAAAAAATTTACACGAAGTATTATACATTTAAATTTTGAAATATTATAGCCCTCTTTCTGTCTTTCTTTTACTCTTTCCTTCTCTCTCCTTCTCATTCCCCTTTCCATGAAAATGTATAACAAGATATATCAAAATACAATTAATACAGTTAATAGTATTGGGAGAAATTAAAACCAAAACACTAGAATGCTATTGTGATCATGTAATATAATAAAATATATCAATATGTGTAATTTTATTTAAAATTATTGAAAGCACAAAGCTCACTTTAACGATTTATAATTTATACCAGATTTTAAGGGATAAAATTCTATACTAGTATTATACGTACATACATGCGCGTAAGCATTTAATATTGTAGAATATAATACATATACGTATATGATTAATTCTTCGCACGCTTTCTCGGTATTGCACAGCATATAAAATTAAAATTAAAATTCCATCATGAATTCTGATTTATCACGAATTATACGTCCTCTGGAATAAACTTGAAATCGTTCATAATTAGAAAACGCACGCTAAAGAAAGTTGATTCTTTATATTAAATTGAGTTAACCGTAATAATTCCTGACGAAAGGAAAATAAGTGTGGCAAGTTTGTGACTACGTAACTATTTCTTTCGGGGCAAAGTAATATGCGTCAATCAATAAAAAAGAAACATTAATATAGACATGTATTGTTATGTAACGATTTGTACAAATGTAAATTGAATTCTTTCGTGTGTTTTCAGGGTACGTGTGTGTATTGTAATAATCAGCAGTTATTATTTTAGTATTCCCGTCGCGATTGGGCTTGCAATTCATTTTTTAGACCACATTTGCGTCTCCATTTTCCGCGCGTTTCAATCGGCACAAAGCAGGAAAATATAGAAAATCAATAATACGGTTTA